>JBAMBJ010000995.1:0-213250 GCA_037043495.1 Drosophila recens | reverse complement strand
ATGCTTTACCAATGACTATACCACAAAAGATGATACCAATAGAGACTGAACCAATAGAGACTATACTAAAAAAGGCTATACGAAAAAGTATGATACCAAAAAAGGTTGAACCAATAGATACTATATTAATAGAGACTATACCAAAAGAGATCACGCCAAAAGACAACGAACCCAAACCAATACCGAAACCAATACCAAAGCCAGAGGTCATTAAAGAGGTTCAGCTGCCAACACCTGTCTCGGTTACCGTTCCGGTTCCGGATACAAAACCTATAGAGTTGAAAGCGAATGTCAATTGTAATCTAAAGCCCACTCCGTTGAAGAAGAATACCGAATGCATTAACAATGTTAAGCCAACAGGGGTGAAAAAGACTATCGGTTTCCAACATAAGCCGATGGTATTGAAAAAAAGTATCGATATCAAATCAAAGCCCACAGTATTTAAGAGAAACCCTGACGTAGATGCTCTACCAACATCGGAGGAGATATGGGAGTACTTCGAGAAATGGAAAACGGATGGTGAAGCTGTCTGGCCAATTTGCTGTCAGCCAAACTTGTCGACTTCCGGAAAAGAGCCCAATCCTCAGATAGTTGACACAACCCTTCCCAACAAGGTTGAGCAGATGTCGTATCAGGATCAGGTAGATGAGGCCGTTAAATCGCTACTTGCATGCGAAACTGACTTTAAAGCTCCAGAGAAAGACTTGCCGGAGGAAGACTTGTCGTTTGATAGCACGGCCTTCGACGAATTGGAAAGCATTGATGTCACCCCAGAGGAGGAACGCTATTTCAATGAATTTTTAAAATCGCAGCGTATTAACCATCCTCTCAGTGAACTTAAACAATACAATTCTCTCCTTAGATTGGTCAGAAGAGAAGACGGTAGAAAAGCGCTACACGAAAAGGTCAAGTCCATGACAATTACCCAGCTTAAGAAAAAGATGAGATGCAAGTGTTCACAGCCCAATCCGATACCAAAGAAAGCAGAGAAAGTTAAGGAAGCTAAGAGAATTAAGAAAGAACAACCAGTCAAGAAAAAAACACACGAAACTGTGAACCTTACCGCAGCTCCAATTCAATCAAAACCAAATCCATTTGCTGAAGTTCAAAAAGTACAGCATCTTGCCATAGGTTCAGTCATCGAGCTGCCCAAGAAGCCACAGATTAAGGAGCCAAAGATCAGTGTAATCCACTATGGAGTCGAGAAGCCGCTTTTTGGCGCCAAGTCGGACAACAAGGCTGAAAAGGCAGCTATATTAAATGCTGGTGATCAGCCATGCCTTAAGCCTTTTGGCCAGAATCTAAGCCAGGTGGTAACAACCAAAATACATTCGTTGTCAAGCAAAAGTGCAGATCTGTCAGCAAGTATGTCGGTCAACAAGAAAGTGGAGCCAATGCCAATTTCAAAGCCAATTCCAATTCCAATTCCAATGCCAAGTCCAAAGTCAATGCCAAAGCCAATGCCAATGCCAGTTGCACTGCAGTATCCTCCGATTGGTTCCATCATATCTTTTCCGCAGCCAATCAACTACCAAAAAGATATTGTCAATCTTCCGCAACTAAATATGAGAGGACTTCCAGTTAAGCAGCTCCAGTTTCCGATTGTTAATAAAACTCCAATTGCAGCTTCAACTGCAACTGCAGCCCAAATACCGCAATTAATCAAACCGCAGCAGCAGACTTTAGGCCTTCCGCTTATTAAGGACCCGAAAATAGCCGAGAATGGACAGCCGCAAGACAAGAGCGGCAATACCAGCGAAGCTGGCTCTAAGAGCTTGGCCCATTTGAAGCGGACTGTTGTGATGCCCGCTCTGCGACGTTTTGCCGATCCAAGAATGAAGAATATTCTAATACTACGTCCGCCCAAGGTAAAGGGTGAACGGGAAAAGTTGGAAATTGAAGTGAAATATGCCCGAACTTTCAGCACAATAGAATTAAACTCAAAGCTGGATCTCAACCTGCTTTCCGTGGCGTTGGATAACGCCGTCTACAACAGCCAAATCCAAGTGCTCATGAAGCGTTGCGAATGCGCCCAAGTCGCTTGGATTTGGGAAGATGGAAGTATACTGATCTGCAATTCTCGCAGCCAGCAACTGCTGATGGACACGGAAAAGAGTTTGGTTGCCAAAATTCTGGCTGTGATCAAGCCACCTCCGAGTGCCACTGACTTGAAAACGAATACATTACATTGCCATACAATTAATATTTCCAACTTACCCTGGAAGATAGCCATTGAAAAGTTTTGTCAAAACTACGCTCTGACACCGCAAACCCTTCTGGGCACTTGCAGATATGGCTACTATGTGAACAAGACCCTGCCCAGAATCGCCGCCAAGATATATGAGTCCGGTATGATTCATATTATATCAGTGACCCCAGCTGGAGTCGATAAAATGCTGGAAAAACTTTATGTACTCACTGCTGATGATAATGTTAATGTCAGGATTATGCCAAACACAATTCAACCGCCACCGAAACCGAGCTTCTTCGCTGGTTACCTTCCATCGATGCTGCCAAAAAGATTGTGAGAACTCTGCGCCGACGAACTCAAACTAGGATAATAAAAAGCAAATAAACAGAAAAAATAATAAAATATTAAAGACAACAAATGTTATATGCAATTGTAATAAAATTATAATTATTATAAAATATATAATATTAATGACTTGTTAAAATGAAAAAAATACAATATGACAATTTGTAAATAAATATAAATATTAAAATAATTGCTGACTGAATAAAAAGATTATGACATTATGATAATAAAAACCAAATAAACGGAAAATTAATAAAATATTTAAGACAGTAATAATAATAAAATGATTATTTTTATAATAAATATAATATTAATATTGATGACTTCTTGAATTGAAAATCATAAATAAACTATAATAACACTGTGCAAGTCCAAAAAAAAGACATGACGAAACTCAACAGTTTGGAGGTGTTTTGGGTAAATTTGTCATTTTTCTGACACAGCCTAAAAGTAAGCAATAGTTTTCAGAAAATTGACAAATTTACCCAAAACACCTCCAAAACAACAGATTGGAGGTTCCGTATGCTCTGCAAACTTGTAGCCTGAACTATTTATGCAACTTTGCTGAAGAAAGTTAACCAAAAAAACCAATACCGTACAAGCTACAGCCTGAACTTTCAAAAACTTGCGCGAAAAATTTTGTATAAAACCATCATTGTAACTCAAAAAACTAATGATGCAGTTCGATTCGTAGGACCCGAAATAGGGGGAAATCTTTGAGTTTGGTCATGTCTTTCTTTCGACTTGCACAGTGTAATTAATTAATTGTCAATTTGCCTATTCAAATTATATGAATGTAATAACAGCGTGTAGACAAGGGTGTGGCATCAACAACAGAAATCAAGGTCAATTTTCGCTTCATTTATCACGGTGCGTCGGCAGCAGCAGTTCAAGTTGGAGATGTCGAGACTGTGAGAGACTGACAGGCAGCCAAAAGGACAGGAGACACACCTAAAACCACGCCCATTTCCACTTCCATTCCCGCTTCCATTCCAGAGTGTGACAAAGGTGCTCACTGACAGGTTTGAGAGCTGAGTAGCTGCAACATGAGCAAATACCGTAGAATGCCGACATGCCGACCGCTCCAAGATATTGTCTGACTTGGGGCAATGTGGGAGGCACAACGGTGCGTATGATTGATGTTGCTCAATGCGCGACTGACAGTGCCATTATCCGAAAGTGTGTAAGTATACATACGAGTCTATGTAGTGTGTGGTTATTTCCTGTATTGCAAAATGCACATGACGAGCAACATCAGCCACCACAACAATATCAACAACAACATCAGCAACAACATCAACAAAAACAGCAACAACAGCAACGATTGAGCAACTCAGGGTCTGCACGTGAAAGCCACTGAAAACAAGAAGAAAAAAAGGCAAAAGAAATAAAGTGCAAAATGAAAAGAGTGGAAAAAATACACTAAAGGGCAGAGCAGCATACGGCGACGCCTTTGCGGTAAAATTGCACATCTATATGGCTGCCCCGCTGGTCCGAGTCCCGACATTGTTCCTTGCCCCCTTTTCCCCTTCACTCTCTGACGTTGGCAGCGAAAATGTTGAGTGGTCTAAGAGGAAGCGGCAGGTGCAGCCCACAGGGCAACAGAGCTGCCAACTTGACTCAATCAGAGAAGGTAACAAAAGTAGCAGCAGTGCTAAAGTCGGGCATGCTCAACACATAGATACTCTTCACCAATATTCATTATAAGATACCAAATATATTTAAAAGAAATTTTTCTGTTTAAATAAACAAATTTGATTGTTTTTAAAAAAATTAAGAACAAATTAATATACATATAATTTTAATTAAGACAAACTTAAATAACTTTTTTTAGATTTTAGGATGAAGCATACACCTATCCTTTCATATACATACATACTTGTAATGCCCTTGGTAAGTACAAATTGTGGTTGCTCGCTGTTCATGAATATTAACTGAAAGGAAGCCCAGTTTTTGCCCCGCGGCTTTGCGCTTGTCTCTTTGTGAACTTTTACGCTGATGATGCGGCTGATGAATTAAATAATCAAGAATTAATAATGTCGGGGACATTGGGAAATTAACTTTGAATAAATACCGCAGCTGTGAAAGGACAGGGGTCACGACACCTGGCTGCATGTTGCAGGTTGCACATTCCAGGTGAAGATAACAGACGTGGCGACGCTTTAATCGTTGAAAATTGCGCTAATTGTTGAAGCGTGCCGACGCTTCAGATGAACTCAATTACGTATATAAATGATAAAAAGAAATTAATTTATATTTAAAATGGTGAAGCACTTTTCATCCATGTCCGTTGCAGTTGTCTTAATATATTTTCATTAGGCTTTTACTGCTGTTTTTTCGCCCTTCATTTGAAACCCCCTTTAGGGTAAGACAAGGCAAAAGCAAGGGGAAAAGAGGACAACAATTGCTAGCGGCATTTAAACTTATGCGCGATTTCGTGCGCTTCCATAAATAACACAACAAATTTTTATATTATATATTATTTTTTTCACAACATCAAAAATGTTTCGAATAAAAAAAGCTGTTGGCGGTGGGATGAGGATGAAAAAAAGAAGCAGGGATGATAGGTTGGTCAGTCGGGTAGCAATCTGAAATCTGAAAAAAACAACAGCACTGCAAATGGCAGCGGGCAGCAAAAAGGATGTGGTTTTTCAGTTCTTCTTGAACGCAGCAATTTTATACAATACTTCGCAGTTCTTAAAATTTATATTTATTGTATTAAGATAAATCAAGTAAAAAACTTAACACACTTTTTAAATCCTTTGCATACTGAAATTAAATTATGCCCAAAAATCACTGAACTGCAAACTGAAATAAATTCAGCAAACCAGATTCTTTTTGCTTCAGTAATCATTTATGTAGCTATAAAAAATAATATTAATTTAATAAATATTTACCTACATTGTGTAAAAACATTTATTAAAATAGAATTTCCTTTAAAAACATATAATTCATTTTTATAGATATTTTTTTAAGCAAATTGAATTGTGCAAATATTAATTTCGGCTTTCCTTTCCTACTAAATCCAAAAATAACCAGTTAACCATAAGTTGCGTTTCCAATATTTTAGCAAGTATCGATTTTGTGTTCGAGGCATGAAAATGAAAATAATCATTTGACAAAATGATTGGCATTTCGTATCGCTTCGCGGAAAATGCATTTGGTTTATCATTTGGCAGAATCGCGCATAAATAAGACACATTTTACAACGACCTTCATGCCAAAAATGATGAAAAATATGTATGCAAAGGGAGGAGAGCTGAAAATATATTAAATTTGCAGAGCGGTAGTTGGTGACATTTGGCCTGGCTTATTTAAATCAGTTAAATCAGTTTTTCCAGTTGCAACTCGGCCACGGAGCGTATACGCAATCTGGCTAACAGCTGAATAATTCATGAGTAAACTACCTGAAAGAGCGAGGTAAATGCAGCGAACGTGTAGTCAATTATCTAATTCAAAATGTCAATGTTGTCAATGGAACCTTCTCGACTGGTAACCATTAGTTGAAGGCACGGAAATGGATGTGGACGTGGGCAAGGACAAGGACAAGGACACGCAGCTGGTCAGACAACAAGTCGGTATTGGCTTACCTCGGGCTAAACACCACTTACCAAAGGATTTCAAAGCAGAATTCTCAAGAAAATGCCGCTTCGGAAAATACAAAGGCACAAAGTGGCCTCTAGAAAGTCGCCTTTATGGCTCTTGGCGAGAAGTTGTAAGCTGTCTGTGGCCCACGTAATTGGCAGCGGATCAAAACGGCTCAAAACAAGTGCCTAGCACGTTCAAAAGGCAAGGGACAAACCCAATTGAGAACTGGCAAAATAGTCGAGCACAAATCAAAGCTCTCGACGAGATCAGAAGGAACCTTATAAGATTTTATCAGTCAACTAAACGTCAACCTTCAACAACTGCTACCCTCAGTTATACTGAGAAAAGCCAACTTAAAGTTGCCTCTGTAAAACTTGAAGCACAAGTATTTTCAGAAGGCAACTGTAAACAAAATTCATGCAGTGCATCGCCGTAATCCCCATCAAGAAATAACTTACAAACTTTTTATTGAATACCATTTTTTTCTTTATTTTTCGCAAGGTAGAGAATTTATAAATTCTGAGCAATTTTTAAGCCACTCCGGAAAATTATGGCCGTCTTAAATAAACCTGCCATAAAGCCACACAATGCCTTAAAAAAATCTGTTTAAATGTTGCTTAGGAGATAAAAAAATGTAGTTTTTAATTTCCTTAAAAACACATAAATCTAATACAATTAAAATAGCTGTCATTTAATATTACTTTAACCTTTAGAGATTAAAAATTTAAAACTATTTACTATTAAATTAATAAATAAATTCTAAAAACAAACAAAATTAAATTGAACTTAAAACATTATATTAAAACAAAATCAAATTCTAATTGCATTTTAGTTATCCTAATCCAATCGCATTTGACTCAAACATCGTCAAGCAACAGGTCTGTAAGATTCTATGATAAACATGGAATCTGGCAACTGTTGAAAGGGGAAATTGGCGCATGCGCCTTAAGGAAACACTCAATGAATGATTTGAGACCAAAAAGTGAGTGTGACTGTTGCCAGTTTTGGGTGCTTGAATGCAGGCAGCTGGAAATGAATAGAGGAGGACATGATTTTTGATGCTGACAAGAGCAACGACCCGGGGGAGAGACCTAAGGCCAAAGAGCAGAATAACTCGTACTAAAGCCATATATGTATGTTTTTTTCCGGCCCATTAAGAGACAAACTGAAACCATAAGTTGACCGCAAAGTGCGTCTGCTGCAGCAGTTTCTGAACTGAACTCGAAAAAATAAAAGGATAACCAAATGAACTCTGAGTCTGTGAGTGTCTGTGTGTCTTTGAGTGTCTGTGTGTGTGTGTGGAGACAGGAGTATCTTTTTGATTTCCGCATCAAATTAAATTAAATGTTGCTTGTAATATGATTGCAATTGAGGCAACGACAACATTGGAAGCATTTGCCAAGTGGACAGCAAACTGCAGGAAACTAACAATAAAAGGCATTCTTCCAGCATCAAGAGCAGCATCGAAAGAGGCTAAAATGCCAGCAGGAAACAGGAAGCATTAGCCAGCGCACCACTGTTGTCTGGTAGTGCCCCAACAACACCACCATCCCCACCACCTGACCAAGTGGGTACAATTTGTGCTGGACGAGCATTTAAAAGCGTCCATGTGACGACTTCTATGACGCGGTCGACACTTTTTATTGTTTGCTTTGCTTTAACATTTCATTGAATGTTCTTTGTTCTTGTTGCTGTTGCTTTTAGTGTTGTCGTTGCTGTTGTTGTTGCAGTTGTTGTTGCTGTGCGCATTGTTTCGTTGCTCTGCTGTTTGCTTTCAACTTGTCGCTTTTGTCGCCATCGTTGCTTATCAGCCGAGTGTCAAGCGACATTGGCAACGGCGGCGCAACGGCGTCGCTCTTCTTACCCGAGTTCTCGTCTCAAGTGCCAACGGGAGTAATGTCAAATCTGTTTCAGTATGTGCGTATGAGTGTGTGTTATACAAGTGAAAACGCATGTGTGTGTGCCTGTCGCTGTCCTTAGATAGGAGTGCGTGACTTGTCGTGACCACAAACAGTAATTGCGGTCTATAATCGCCATATTAAGTTAGGCATATCAAAGCTAACGATTTAAATAGCAAAGTAACGTCATCCATTTTCATTTAAATGTATAAATTTATAAAATAATTATTTTCTATACACATATTTTACATAAAAAAATCTACTAAAACTGTTGGAGCAACGATTATTAAATAAAAACTCGTATCCCGTAACTTTTAGTTTAATATACAAAAAAAGATTATTCAATTAAAACAGTTATATTCGAGTCAGATAAATGCACAAACTCTACCAAATTGAAAGATCGATTTTAAAATGGTAATAATATTGTTATCGTGTAACTAATACTTTTATTTTATTTTAAAATAATAAGCAATACGCATGAAAGAAATGTATACTAAAAACTGAAGAATTGTCCTCTCTCTCTTTTGATACTCATAAGATGATTAAATGTGTTGCGTTAGACTTCGTGAATTTATTTAAAGTCACGTGGCTGTCTCTGGTGTGTGGTGTATGGTGTGTGTGCTCTGAATTACTTGCTTTGTGGCACATTCAGAATGCCGGATATCTTAAGCATGGCTACACTCAGCAATTGGAAATGTGCGGCTGAGACTTACTTATACTCATACAGAGGTACATAGGTCTTCCCCTCAAGTGTTTCCTGGCATTCCGCACATACACTAATTGCCACACAAATTACTTTTAACCAAACGGCTTTGGCTCATTGTGTTTTTGAAATTGCTTACATTGTAATTGTGGTTATTATTCGTATTGTCGCAAGGAAACAGAACATATTTAATAAGAAAAAAATGAAAGAAACAGACTTCGCAATAACGGAATCAGCACAGCTATTATATTTGTTAAAGATGAAAATAAAATTGTGCTTTTCTGATATAATCCAACAATTTTAAAGATACAATACCCAGTGCTGTGCTTCTCGGCTAATAGCACAACTTGCCTCAGTTTGTTGCATACAAATTGCAGTATTTAAGAGCAGTTGAGCTGTTAAGTGCACTTCAGGGAAACCCAATGCTGTTTTTTGTACCCTGCAATTACTGAAAAAAAAAAACAGAAAGGGTGAAATTCAACGTCTCTTTTTACTTGTTTCTTTATTTAAGGCTGTCGATCCGGAGTGCAACTAAAGCAAAATATGAAAAACTAAAGTGCAGCCAAGCGAAAATTATTAACTTTTAATGCTGAATGGGCACATTTGAATCAAAACCGCAGGCTGCTTTGAAGTTGTATCCATAAAAACAATGGAAATTGTGCAGTATAAAATAATAATCGTGCTGGCACATAAAATCATTAAAAAGGACTAAGAAGATTCAAAGCATTTATCGCAAGACCATAAAAAATGTTGAGCATAAAATGGGCATAGAGCAATCGTGCAACAGCGCAATGAACAGCTGCCACACGAGGCGGCAATATACAAAAAGCAATAACGCGAATTGTCCAGAAAATAGCCAAACAACAACAACAACAACAACGATAGCCATGTCAATAACGTTGCATTCTGGTCAACAACGAGTTCAATATAATGCAAGACGGCAAATATATTAAAAGTGCAATAACATGACTTTATTTCGGGTATGCTCAAACTGGGATTCCCTGGAATTTCAAATAGACTCTTTATATTGCAAAAACAAAATAATATAATAACAATATAATATAATATTAAAAAAGCAACAACTGCTCGTAATTAGGTTATACTGATGTTAAGATACTGTAGAAGTTCGAAAATACAATTTTTGGCGATAGCTAAAAAAAGATTATAATATTTTTTAATGATATTTAAAAAAAAACAAGTTGTAGGATATTAAAATAACATAATGCCTATATTTAGGGTATACTAATGTTGAGACACCTTGGAAGTTCTAACATAACATTTGTGAGTATAACTTAAAATAAATTAATTCAAATTAGTTGCTTTAGTTGAGTTGTGGGAGTTGCTGCGTGAGGCACGTGATGCAGTTGATCAGCCAACTTGGCCGACTTGGCTTTGCTGTCAATGCTGCTTTGCTGCAGCTCTGCCTGTCGCTCTCATTGATGTTGTTGTTTCCCAGCTGTCAGTCAAGCAGTCAGCCAGTCAACCAGTCACTGGGCGATGCCGTGCTCGAAATTCCGGTTGCAGCAAACGGAAATTGCATTTACACGCTCGACCCAGGACTGAGGACTCAGGACTCCGACTGCTTGTCCCACAGTGGTTCGATTTTTTCTTCCTTTTCTTGATTACAAAGCCAAAAGCGTAAACAACAGCTACACACATACACACACATATACACACATACGCATATGGAGAGACTCTCATTAATCCTGGCCTTATTGAACTTGGCAACATGGCCGCAAGCGTTGATAGCACTAATCACCTGATAAGCAAACCTACTCCAACCCATAACTGTGTGGGGCCAAAGTCAACAACAAGTGCGGTCAAAACTGATTGGAAATTCTTCAGATTTGTTGTCTTTGGAGTTTGCATTAGAGATGCGCATTAAATCACGTTAACCAATGGGCTGACTTGAACCAAAAATGTTATTTTACATGATTTTTTAAATATTGCAAGCTGCAATACTATATATGATAATTAAATTTATTATTACAAAAAACAAATTTTATTATTTATGGCTTTAGATATATTTTTAATAAGTATTTATGTTTTTTTAACTACTTATAAACTTATACTAATAATTATATTTGATTATGATTTCGATTCCGTATGAGTATATGCATGTAAATAATTTAAATTTCAGTGTCATTAAATTTTCTTTTTGGCTCTCTAAATTGCAATTAATTGTCACCAACTTTTTAATTAAATAAAACTTGTTTTAAATAGTACATATAAATACTTGACTATTAATATTAATTTATATTTATTTTACCAATAAATTAAAAACTTACATTCTTCTAAACTTAAAATGCCATTTAATTCTATAATTAAATGAGACTCGTATGTATTTAAAACGACGTGTCGTTCAAATATTTGACAATTATTATTAATGAATTCCATAAGAGTATCATAAATTTTTAAACTTCCTTAAATAATGAAATGGGTAACATTCACAACACTAACTTGGCCTTGTTGCTGACACGTCAACTGACTTGCCACGCCCACGCCCAGATAGCCTTGGGGGCAAAAACCGACAACTAAAGCAAACACAAAGGCTGACATTAAAAAAACCAAACTATAAAAGCTTGTGCAAGTGCAAAATATCTATTTTCAAACTGTGAATAAACAGAGAAAGCGAAAATACCCCAAAGACAAACCTCCCACATGTGCACAAGATTAATCGAAGGGAGTTTGTGCCATGATCTATGTGTATGTGTGTTGTTGTGCGTGTGCGTGTATGTGTGTGTGTGTGTGTGTGCGGCTAACTGAACCAACAAACAAAGGTCTTAACGGTAAGCAAGAGTTTGTGATAGGAAGAAAGTTTTGAAAAACTTTTCCCCAAAATCAGACACACACTCTGGCTTTGGATCTGACTCTGGCCATTTTTCCTGGGTTGGCCAATAAAGAAAAGAAAACGTAGCATACATCAAAGCGCCAACGAGCCGTAGGCGGATTCGACGATGACAGATAAAGAGAGCAGCTGTCGGTTTGCTTGATGGCAAAACTTTGTCGGCCAACTTCAATTGCTTTCCCACCTGCCAGCAACAACAACAACAATCAATTGTTAAGACAAACATTCCAGGAATAGTCGTAAGATATAACAAGAATGAATTAACTAGTTGAACTAATCGAATGGATCCATGGAAGAGGAAGCTCATTTTAAAATTTTTTAAATTATTAATGGCATTTTTCAAAAGAAAATAATATTATAAAAAGCGAGAAACTGAAAAATAAAATGAAAATGAAACGTGTCTAAGTCAACAAAATGAAAAAAAAAATGGTTCAGAGCTGCGACCATTCTCATTTCATGCTCAATTGAAGCAGCAAAACGCGAGAAGAAAAATAGTTTGCAATATTGAGCTGAAATGTAATTTTCAGAAAATTCACACAGTTGAAAAACTGTCTTTACCTTTTTTTACTCGCAATTTGTCCCAATAGAAATGGAAAACGAAAGTGGCCAAATCAACACAGTAGTAGGGGAAGAAAAGTAAAAATTATGTTAGTAAAATGGATAAACTTAAGATATATAGTTTCAACTTCAATTTTCATCGATATTTAGAATAAAATAATTTAAATATTGGGTCTTAACTGAAGCGAATGAACTAAAGATTAACTATTCCGACTAAAAAACAATACAAAAAATTAAAATAAATATAAAAATAAAAGATACACACGGCCAACTGTTTGAATAGTGTCAATTGCACAATATAACAAAATAATCCACTTTTTGTTGCATTATTTAGCACAATGTTAATTGCGTGACAGTCGCGTCACGTTTTAGCAATTGAAATGCATTTGCATTTGCCAAACGGCAACAAATTTGCAAGCAGCTCCAGAGGCAGGCAGATCTGATAGAGGGACTCAATGGGTACCGGACAATTGGCGACAATTGCTATGGGGTTCTTTCCTTCAGAGAGCTGCTGCTCGTGACACTTGTAAATTAACTGGATGGCAAATTACAGCGACTGGAGTGTGGAGAGGAGAAAAACGGAAAACTGCAGCAACTCGGAGCTCACCTGTTAATGCCCAAGAACTGTTTGGCAAATTAAGGCTCACAATCAATAACCAAAGTACCCAGGCAACAGGCAACGTGCAAATGCGGCAGTCGCTTTGGCAATAGGATCCAACTGCCAAGGACGATGCCAGCCCAAAGCAAATTGAATTGCATTTCAAATGCATTTGGCGCATGACTCGGCGCTTAAAGCTATAACTGCGACGTGAGTTTCGGTTTATGTGCGTGGATTTATCGCATAGCTTAAAGAGAATTTGTAAGCGAGAAGCTCAAGCCGATTTAGACCAACACATTTCATGGAGATTAACTGTGGAAATGTTTATCTAATGTGACAAACAAGTCGCAGGCAGATACTTGAAATACAGCTAGGAATTAAATGTGAATATTAAATTTGAGATGAATTAAGTTTTGACAATGTGACGGAAGCTGAAAATCGAAGAAAATCTTCTTTTAAGCTTCCCAAAACTGATTTGTTATATAAGCTAGAATAAGTATTTATTGAAAAAAATAATTATTTTAGTCTATTTTTCCGTATAAAAAACGCGACTGTGAATAACATACATAGTTGACGGTTTGATTGGAGTAGTCAAATTCAACGAATTTTTCTCTCTTCGTGCAAGGACAATATAAAACTATAACCTAAAGGTACACATTTGTGAGGAAACGGTTTTGTGCCCAAATAAACTTGTCAATAGCAGCAGCAACAACAATGTCATGTCATTTGCATTATACCAAAAAATAATCAACTTGAAGTTTATTAGATTACAAGACGTTTATGAGCTGGTGTAAAACGACTAGACCCGGGGACAAACTCAAACAAAATAAAACGCCGATAGCCAAGCACGAGTCAAGGCGGAGCAGGAGTGGAGGATGTAGGGAAGGTTGGGAGTGGAGTCTGCACATTGTAGACAGCCAAGTGAAGGATAAAAGTTTAAGCATCGGCATCGACATCGACAATATTATGCAAGTGTTGTGCATACAATTTTTTCTCCTTCTGCTTGTGTAAGTTGGCCAACGCTGTGAAGGATGCCAGGTGGAGGAGGAGGAGGAGGAAGTGGGATGAAGTGCACTATGGAATAAACGCCTGATATTTGGGCATCAGCTTAAAATATAAAGTTAGAAAGCAACTCTGGCTTTGACAGAGCTTTAAATAAAAGGGTAGTCCTTAAAATTCTGAAAATATACTGGAAAACAACTTAATTTTATGCCAAAATATTAGAATTCTTGCCCATAGTAAAGTAAGGTGAGGTGAGGTGAAGGGACTCCAGCTGGTGCATCCAATCCGGATCTTGCACGAGGCACAACGTTGTTGTTGTCGTTGTTGTTGTTGTTGAATAGTATTAAAAACGCTGCAGGCGCACTTTGCGGCAACCATAAGGCGACTTGATGCGATAATCGTTAGCTATTCTATGTAAATTGGGTTCTATTTTGTTTCTTTGTGTGTGCCATCATAATGGCCAAGTGGGCGGGTCTTGGTGTTTGGAGTGTGGGTTTGGTGTTGACCTAATGGCAAACCGATAAGGTTATAACTTTAAGAAAAACACACAGCAAAAATTAAATCACAGCTGGGTTCTGGCCTGGCCCAAAGTATGCACATGATTGCGTTAATCAAGTTAAATTAGATGCTGTCAGTGGGGGAGCAGATGAAGCATTTCATTTCTGATTTCAGATGGTAATCTGTCCTTTGACAGCTTCCGCTTCTCTCTACCTAAATATACTTTTTTTTGAAGCGAGAGTTAATTGAACTGTAAATAGAGAGCACAATACACACAAGACGGTAAGCCCTTAATTTAAAAAACGTTAGTAATATAAGTAAAAATACGTTTTATGCAATAAATAACAAAATATATTTTATAAGAAGCATAATGAAACATCTAAATAATATTGCGGCAAAATGCACATCAAATGATTCAATCATTGATTGTCTAGTCAAGTGGCAAGCAGCTTCATGGGAAGCTCATTAAATTGTTAATGTGGTTGGCTTTGCGGGCGTTCATCGTCTCATGAATGTTTTCATGTGTCCTTGCTCCGTGCTGACAGCTCCTGTTCGCTACTGAGACCGAAAATTTAAATTGAAAATGCCATAAAAAATCAAATCTAAAAAAATCAGATGGAACATGTTATGTTCACATGCGATTGCAGACATGCGATAGATGAGTTGGCTCGGTGAAGTTGACGAGCCGACTGGCAATGGCAATTGAATTATACGCGAAGCAGCTTGTTGTGGCAGTTATGATATTTGGCGCAGCTTCCGGTAACCGAGCGGAAGCAGAAGACTGACTCTGGCAGGTAACTAGTCAGCTAACAGGTAAATCTGGTTGGAGCTTAATGAAGTTAAAATTGTTGCCTCGTGTGTCTAACGAGGAACACAAGAACAAAGGCAGAGTCCTCAATTCCGCCTGACTACATAACGCCCTTTCTTAGGTATACATATATGCTGTTTCCAAGAAACCAATCGTATTCAATTTAAAAATGATATTAAACTTACCAATCTTAAGTTTTCTTAAGATTTGTCATTTATTTATTGATTTTCCATTTTAAATACAGTCGAACTTCCCTAACTCGAATCACCATTATCCAAGAAAAAAGTTCGAGTTAGGGAGACTTCGAGTTAGGGAATTTTTTTTTTGAGTGTTTTGAAAGAAACTACAAATGCATTCAATCATAAGTACAATTCAAATTTCAATTTTTTCTGTTATTTTCAACAAAATAAGATTTCAGTTTGTTCAAGACCTGTTAATATTCTCAAAAATTGGTTTCTTCGTTCCTTTGCCGTAACCAGAATAAGTTCCCTATTCAAATGTCATCATAATTAATATTTCATTTTTTAATATAATGAAAAATGTTTTTGCTGAGATACCACATTTTTCAGCAACTTTAATTTATTTGGTCTACTTTCAATTTCCTTAACTACTAAAAAGTTTGAATATTTTCTTAAACATTTTAGTACACTGATGCGCTGACAAAGAAGTACATTACGAACATCTTTCCTATAGCAATTTCACAAGCTTAAGTAATTTTTGATGCAATATTCTATCATATTTCATCACCATATGCTAATGTAAAGCAATATAACATATTCAAACGATCCGGTAACAAAAGTATAAAATAGAAACGAAAAAAAATTCAAACTTTGTTGGAGATTTTCCCGAAAAATTCGACTTACAGAAGTACGGGCCAATATTTTTGTTCGAGTTAGGGAGAAATTCGAGTTAGGGAAGTTCGAGTTAGGGAGACAGAATTGTATGAAATTTGCTCAGTAAACGCTATTGCCACTCGATTTTGTTCGAGTTAGGGAAACTTCGAGTTAGGGAAGTTCGAGTTAGAGAAGTTCGACTGTAATACTAAATGAAAATAACGTCAATAATATTATTATATATTTTAAGTTTACAGAAATATACATCAATTAAATTATATAAATTTAAATCAATTATTAATTTATTGTATAATATTGAGATTAATTAAATAAATTATATAATGAAAATTAACTTCATTATTATAACTAATTTGTTTTTTTTTTTTTGTTGGAGTTGTACATTGTTGCTAAATTTTTGCTAAATTAACAAAAACAAGCGGAACAGTTGAGTGCACTCGACAGTAATATAGTATACCCTGGGCCGATGCAATTATCATACAAGTCCTTTATTATCCACCTATCGTTTCTGTGGCAGCTACATACACATATGATATAAATGAGTGATTTAACCCAATTTGCCCGATATCTTAAAATTTTCAAAATTAATTATATCATGCAATGTAATAATTATTTAAAAAAACAAAAAAAAAATCGTTGACCAAATCAGGAATCGAACCCACGACCTCTGCCGCACGTGCGTGTATCTCTAGCACTAGACAGACAATTCAAATAAATGAAAAATATTAAATAATTGATAATCATCTGCATCGACAGACCGGGGATTCGAACAGTGATCCCCCAACTCGCTTGCCGAGCACCTATCACTTCCACCGCTGCTGCACTTGGTCCGATGCTGGCAAACACGATATACATACATCCTCGATGTACATACTCTCGGAGTAAATGTAAATTGAAATAATTGACCATTAATTGTATTTATGGAAGTGCCATTAAAAGGCTTTCCACAAAATTGTTAATACCTTCAGTATCTATGGCCCAATCGTGTTTTCCTACACACGTTGGTATAACAAGAAATTGAAATTTTAGCTTAAGACCCCAAATTAAAGGTGCTGTCAGCTTTTTATGCATAACGCCCCCACAGTGGGCGTTGCAAAATTTTTCACACAAAACTTGTCCTGCCTGACATAATATATATGACATATACGGACCGACGGGCAGTCGGAAATGGCTACATCGACTCGGCTATTGATGCTATTCAAGAATATATTCTTTATAGGGTCGGGGATGCTTCCTTCCTGTTACATACTTTGAGCAAACCCAGGGTATCAAGACTTGAAATTCAGTTAAAATACAAGAAAATCGATAAGTACTTCTCACTATCGAAACATTTGTAATCGATAACAAATGGATAGCTCATATAAAAGCTGGTTCCGTTCACACGAACTAAACATAAAATGTAGAGCTGGAGAATCATCGATGTTTCCAATCGTCGATGTTTTAGATACTAAAATATCGATGTATCGAACATCAAATAAAATGGTCAATTTTACCGTATAGCGTTGCTTTCTTCTGCAGAAAAATGAAAAAAGTGTAGAAAATATTGTTGCAGTCACTTTTCCTTGTTAAACTGTAATTAAATAAAGTAATGCAAGCTTGAGAGTGAAAATTACACAAACTAACATACATTATAATGAGCGGAAGCCATGGAAAATCAACTGCAAGTGCAGGTAAAATTTAATTTTCACTGACTGCAATGGCGACTTTGGCTTGCATTCAATTATAATTGTCTAACTGTTCATTGCGCGCACGAACAGGAGAACATGGCAGCCAGGTGCCCGTGCCGATGGCAGTGCACATACCCAGCATTGAGGAGAAGAACAAGAAGATACAGCAGGAGACCCTGATGGAGAAGATCCGGGCCAAGTACAGGAACAAGCCGAAGTCCTACGAGGAGATCAAGAAGTCGGTGCGGATGTACTTCATTGAGAAGCACTATCCGCTGGACCCGCTGTGCAAGGCGACGCTGCAAGCGGCGCTGGACAAGCTGCAGCACTACATCAAAGTCACCTCCCGACACGGCCTCGTGGAGCGTCTGGAGAGTCTGTCCCGCCAGCTGGGCCTCAAGTTCATGGAGGATCAGCAGCTGCTGTTCATCTCGACGGACATGTTCTACGTGGAGATACTGCTGGACGCCAGTGGCAAGCTGAACGACGTCAAGGTGCACCACGAGTGCAAGAGTGAGCAGCAGTCCAATCCGTCCAGCTCCAGCTGCAGCGAGCTGCTCAACTGCCTCAAGGCGGGCGACTTTGCGGACTTCACAGTGCAGCTGGAGGGACTGTCCTCCATCTACCAGCTGAATGCGGAGCCCAAGGTCAAGAAGAAGGCCTTCGTGGCGCTCCAGGCCATGGAAACGGACATCTACAATCTCTACCAGCAGCAGCTGCAGCTCCAGCAGCAGCTGAGCAGCGATAGCTACCACATCATGAACAAGTCCAGCGTGGGGCTGGTGCTGCCGCGACGTGGTGGCCATCCCATGAAGCTCACCTACTTCTGTCCTCCCCTGCACCTGGTGGAGACGAAGGTGAAGGGCGAGAAGTCGTCCACGGCAGTAGGACCTGCCAGCAGGGACTTCAGCATTGACCAGGTGATGAAGAGCCCCAACGGACTCAGCGCGACGCTCAATCTTGAGGGCTCCTCTGGGAATAAGCTGCAGATCCTGCCCATTGTCAGCCTCACCAGCGAGTCTGGGCTTCCCCTGGAGCTGCCCGCCTATGCACCGCTCACCCAGAACAACTCCATGCTGATGCCGGCCACCTACGTGCTCCGGCTCAGCAAACCCATGCCGGTCTGCATCGAATCCCTGCGTGCCCTGGCTCTGCCCGGTCTGGCGAGTCTGTCCAACGAGGGCACGACGTCTGTGGTGAACCTGATTGTGCAGACGGCCTCGAGGCAGGCCATAAGGGGCATCCAGAAGGGCCTGTATGTGAATCTGCCGAAGGAGACGCACTGCTACTTCCTCACGGACAACCGCCGGATGGAGGGCACGATGATAGCGTCGCTGCAGTTCACGGAGCCGGCACAGGTGCCAAGGATCATCGCATTCCTCAAGAAACAGGCGCTCTTCTACACACTCCTCTCCAGCTGCGTCAGGGAGCAGCAGAAGCAGTACAACGGTGAGTAAGCCAGGAGATCAGGAGACAGGCAAGTCTAATCCCATTTGAATTGCAGACATGGACAGCACCATCATCCTGGAGGTCACTGCCGTCTCGCTCAGCCAGATCACTGTGGAGCTGCAGCATCCGTACGAGGAGTCCCTCGCCACTGTGGACTTCCTGCTGGAAGACGGCGAGGCCACCTGCACCATCTACTGCCTCAGCAACGAGTACGAGGAGCTCTCCCAGAAGCTGACCAGGACGGTGCGCCAGGTGGTGTCCATTCCCATGGTCATATACAAGCTACTCAAGTGCTGGGATGAGGAGCACCTCCAGAAGTTGCACGGCGGAGTTACTCCTGGAGCAGGTTCAGGCAGCGGAGCAACAGGTGGCTTCAGTGGCACTGGAGGAGGAGGAGGAAGAGGAGGTGGAATGCAGGGAACAAGCAACTTTGGCCAGTTTGCCATGGATACGGACGCGGGCTCCGGTGAAGGCAGCAGTGGAGTTGGAGGAGGCGGTGGCTTCAGTAGCGTCAGCAACCTGAAGATGGACTCGAAGGTGCGTTCCTTGGCGGATGCCTTTGCCGCGTCCACATCAGCGGCTGCGGCCATTGCGGGCATCATGAGTCTGAAGCGGGAGACGGATCCCCAAGCAGCCTCCGGGAGCAGCCCCACTGCGAGCACAAGTGCATCCACTTCCTCGTCCACAGCCGCTTCTGCATCCAAGTGCAGCGATCATGAGATTGCGGACAAGTACAAGAACATCTGGAAGGACAAGACGCCCAACTTGAAGCACTGCGTCAGCATCACGCCCATCCCTGGCGATGGCAAGGCGCCACTCCAGCAACAGCAGCAACAGGTGGATGTGCAGCGCACGGGCGGCATTGAGATCATTCCCCTGAATGCGCCCTCCAGCGTGGGAGCCACTCCCAGTGCGGGCTCTCCAGCCACCACGATCACCATCACGCCCATTTCTGGAATCGGAATCGCCGGAGGCCAGGCGGGCAAGGAGACGTCCAAGGAGCCGAAGAAGTCCGGGTCGAGCGCAGGTGGAAGTGCTCCAAAGAGGCCCCATGAGAGCAGCGCCTCCTCGACGTCGTCTTCCAATTCGAGCGGCAGTGGATGCAGCTCCTCCGCTGACACGCAGAAGGAGAAGAAGCGCAAGAAGAAGAGGGATGACTCTCCCATGGGTCCGCCCGAAAAGATCTACTCACGGCAGAACTCGCCCGCAGCTGGCGGGATGGGGATCGGGATGACGGATGCCTCGGCTGGCAGTGGCGTGGTGCGGAAGTTCTCGTCTCCCTCGGCGGCATCCTCCTCCTCCCCCAAGGCGGGGGTCGGAGCGGGTGCGGGAGTGGGAGTGGGAGCTGCTCTTGGCCTGATGGTGGGCCAACCGTCGGCTCGTCCCAGTCCGAAGCACTCTCCCGTCTATAGCAGTCCCAAGCACAGCAGCAGCACCAACACCGCCTCCAACAGTCCCAAGTCGCCCTTTGGCACCCACTCGCCCAAGCACGGATCCTCCGGCAAGCCGAGCATGTCCACTCTGAAGAGCGCCACGGCGGCCACCAGCCTTAGTCCCAAGTCGGAGAAGTCCTCCTCCGGCAGTGGGGGATCTGGCTCCACTGCTGTCTCCCTGCCTCTGCCACACTCTCTTGCTCATCCTCTGCCCCTGGCAACTGGCACACCTGGTTTGAGTGCAGGGTCCAATCCCCCCATGATGAGACCGGTGCCGCCATTGGCCAGCAGCAGTGGACAGATGCCGGTCGCCATCAAGAAGGACAAGTCCATGGGCAGCTCCTCCTCGTCCTCCTCCTCGTCAGCGGCATCGGGGGGATCCTCGGGAGTCGTTGCTGCTGCAGTCGCCGCCCTCAAGAGCTCCCAGCAGCACCAGCAGCAGTTGAAGTCATCTGTGGCCAGCTTATCGCACCTGGCAGCGGGTGGCAACCTGGGCAGCTATGCGGCTCCGACGGTGGCCGCCCTGGAGCTCAGTGCCCTGCGCAAGGGCATGGCGGGATCTGGAGTGGGCACTGGAGTGGGAGTGGGACCGGGATCGGGAATGGGCGTGGCAGCGGGAGCGGTGGGTGCGGTAAGTCCGTTTTCAATTTATGAGTAGCTCTCGTTGTGTGCCCACCTCCGCCTCCACCTCCACCTCTCCCCATCTCCATCTGCAACTGCACCTCTTAACCCGTAGTTGCCCCCTGTTTATACTTTTGTTAAAACCAAATCCAAATTGCAGTCTAATAATGTATTAAACTAGTGCATCTTAATTGGATAATTGTAATTTACTATTATTAATTTTAGTTGTAGTCTCCGAATTGAGTTTGAATTGATTTCTGATTTAATTTATAGTTCGTTTCGTTTGTAAATATATTTACTTCTATTTCCTAATCGCATCCGTTTTATTTTCTCTGTGCTGGGCTGTATTGCTAACGAGTATTCCTCACTCTATTCACACACATTTATAAATAACGCACGTTTTCCTAGTTGGCTTCTATCTGGTTTAAGCTGCATTTTCAAGCTGGCAATCAAGTTCTGTTAATTAACAGTCGTCAAATTTTGGATACCCTTGATAGCTGTTAATTAACAGAAGTGTTCAATGCGAGAAGAGGACACTTCCTAACATTGCCCTAACATAATGCAGATTTTCTTCTTTTCGATCACACTGAAATTAGACTGTAATTTAATATTCCAAATTTGTTTACCTTGTATTTTGTAGTAATATTGAATGTTTACTTTAGCCATTGATAAACTGACTAAATACTAACGGGTTTCTCTCTCTTTTTCTCACTTGCTCTCACTCCGCCTCTCGCGCTCTCTTTCTCTCTCTTCTTCCGACCTGCATGACACGGGAAATGTTTAACCCATGATCGACACTTGTGCTTCTTTTGACACGTTCTTCGTTTGATTGTTTTAATTTGCATTTTCGGTTCGTTTCTCGTTCGTCTGTCTTCACACACGCACACACACACACACCTACACACACCTACACACACGCACACAACCACGCGCTTCCTTTGTCAGGTTAGTTTGATGACGTCGACGGCTGCTTCGACGGCAACCATTCCAACAACCACAGCAACAACAACAGCAGCAACAACAGCAGCAACATCAGCAGCAGCAGCAACAACAGTGGATTCATCAGTCTCAGCGGCAGCAACAACAACGGCAGTGGGAACGGGACTGGGACTGGCAACAACAGCAGCAACAACATCGGCAACCCTGCAACAACAACTGCAACAGCAACAACAGCTGGCAACGGGAGCACTTAGTAGCGACAGTGGCAACATCAGCACGGGAACAGGATCGGGATCGGGAACAGGCACTGGACTGTCCACGGAGTACATGGTGAAGCCGAGCAGCCAGGAGGGCCTTAAGCTGACCATCAATAAGACAGGCGGCAGCAGCAGCAGCAAGAGGGAGGGCAAGGGTGGAGCATCTGGCTCCTCCTCCTCCTCTGGAAGCAAGAAACAGCACACGGGACTGAAGCCTGGAGTGAACAGCGGACCAGCCTCGAAGAAAGCGCACTCATCAGGCACAGGCGGAGGAGGAAGCGGAGGCAGCTCCAGCTCCAGCAAGCACCTCTTGCAAAAGGCCAACTCCTCTGGCAACCTGAGCAGCAAACTAAGTGGTTCCTCCAGCTCGGGCGGTGGCTTGCCTCTGACCAAGAGCAACAGCACCAACTCCTTCCAGGAACACGGCGCTCCCAGGCGAAGACCCAGCATGTCCAGCCTGGGCGGCAGTGGCAGTGGCAGCGGAGGCGCAAGTGGGAGTGGAGGGCAGCGCAAGACACCGCTATCGGGACCTGGTTCGGGATCGGGATCAGGAGCTGGAGGAGTGTCGCCAGCAGCGGCCAGTGGGTCGATGTCACAGCCGCCACCACGGTTCGATCACCACACGGACATGATGACCATTCTACAGTACGCCTCGCCAAGCATGGCTGCCAGCATGGAGGGCTTCATCAAGGGACTGCACAACAAGTTCCAGATACCCAAGTTGTCGCAGCGCACGAGCAGCAGCAGCAGTGGACCAGGAGCAGGAGGAGGAGGAGGACGCATCACGCCCAGCACAACTGATCAGACGGCAGCGACAATGTCTTCCTCCTCCTCTTCCTCCGCCCCATCCTCCTCCACCTCGCAGGAGCAGCAAGTCAATCCGGATGTAAATGCCTTATCAGCTGGACCCAGTGCATCCAGTGGACACCAGAAGCCAATGACAACTGCTCCTCCTGCAGTCACAGATTCGCTCCTTAGCTTGGGCAGCAGTGGAGGATCGGTTCCTGGTTCAGGTTCAGGATTAGGTCCAGTTCAAGGATCAGGATCGGGGGATGGCATTGACGAGGAGCTGCTCGCCAGGTTGGCAGGCGAATGACATCTCGATCACCACTTAGACTGCTGTTTATTAAATAAATATGTATCTCGTATGGATTTCATAGATTCCACAACGATCTTGGACTGTGAATGAATCTTAATCTAGAACTAATCGTAGCACAAAAGTTTAAAAATAAGAGGAAAGACAATGTTGATTAATAATGTGATTAATAAATCTTTGAAATCATCGGAGAAGCGTCTCTTGGGTTCCACATGGGTCTCATCTGATGCGGTTAATCAATGAATCCCATGCAGGCGATAAGAAATCCAAGCTGTTGGAGGTCTGTGGTTGCCAACTGCGTCAGAGAAACGTGCGACGCCGGAATCGCATTGGGGGTCAGGGAACTCGACCCGTTGCAGTCGGAGATAACCGCAGCTGGAAGGGGGAAGAGGGAAGGGGAGGAGGTGGAGGAAGGGGAAGGGGCAGGTAAACATGTTTATGCACAGATCATTCCAATGGAAAACGATAACAGTGTATTTGATAGCTTTGAGCTTAAGGAATAATAATGGATTGTGCTACAAATGGTTGCTCAGATGTTCAGCTGGATACTCTGGACACTGCGCAGGGCATCCGCGTAGTGCTTCAGCACGGGATGCACCTCCTCCGCGAGGAACTCGTCCACCTGGTCGCTGGCACGGCCAGTGAAGGTGCGTGCGTCCAGGATGTCGTCCAGTTGGTCCAAAATGGGGGCAAAGTAGGAATCGTTGCGTACACGCTCGACAAGATCGTTGTCCTTGCCATGCTGCTTCACCTGGGCACCAGCCTCCTGGGAGAGGACGCGGATCTTCTCGTGGCACACCTGGCGATCCCCGCCAGCCTTCACCATGGCCATGATGATGTTCTCCGTGGACATGAACGGCAGCTCCTGGGCAATGTGGCGTTCGATGACCTTCGGGTAGACGACGAGTCCCTGCGAGATGTTCAGGAGCGTGAGGAGCGCCGCGTCTGCTGAGAGAAAGCCCTCGGACAAGGTCAGCCTCCGGTTGGCCGAGTCGTCCAGGGTGCGCTCCAGCCACTGGGTGGCGTGGGTGTTGGCCGCGTTGCTGAACAGCGTGATGAGGTGGCGGGACAGGGCGCAGCAGCGCTCGGAGCGCATGGGATTGCGCTTGTAGGGCATCGCGGACGAGCCGATCTGGGTGGTCTCGAAGGGCTCCTCCAGCTCCTTGCGCGAGGCGAGGATGCGCAGGTCGGAGCACATCTTGTGGATGGTGCTGCCCAGGCTGGCGAGTGCAGCCATCACCTCCACGTCCACCTTGCGCGTGTACGTCTGCCCAGTCACGGCGTAGGGCTTGCTGAACCCGGCCAGTTGGGTGACCAGCTTGTCCAGCTGCTTCACCTTCTGCCCGTCCCCGTTGAAGAGCTGCAGGAACGAGGCCTGCGTCCCAGTGGTGCCCTTGACGCCGCGGAAGCGTAGATCCTCCAGGCATCGGCGCAGTGCCCGCTCGTCCATCAGCAGGTCCTGCATCCACAGGCAGGCCCGCTTGCCCACGGTGGTCAGCTGCGCCGGCTGCAGGTGCGTGAATCCCAGAGTGGGCAGCGCCTTGTAGGTCTCGGCGAACTGCTTCAGCTGTCCCACGATGGTGGCCACGCGCGGCAGCAGCAGCTGCAGTGCGTCGCGCAGCACGATGAGATCCGTGTTGTCGCCCACGTAGCAGGAGGTGGCGCCCAGGTGGATGACGGGCGCAGCTGCCGGACACTGCTGGGCGAATACGTGGACGTGGGCCATCACGTCGTGCCTGGTCAGGCGCTCCTCGGCAGCCGCCGCCTCGAAGTCGATGTCCTTGATGTGCTGCTCCATCTGCGAGATCTGCGCCTCGCTTATCTCCAGTCCCAGCTGGTGCTCCGCCTTGGCCAGCCAGACCCACAGCTGGCGCCAGGTCGAGAACTTGTTCTGGTCGCTGAACAGGAACTGCATCTCCTTGCTGGCATAGCGGCTGCTCAGCGGCGACTTGTATCCCTCGTAGTTGCTGGACATTTTCCGCTTTTCTTTGTTCTGTTCACCAACAAATTAAATCGATCAACTTCTTTCCACGATCAGCTTTTCACGACTGCCAAGAAAAAATACCACATGTGGCGCGCCGATGTGACAGTGTGGCCAAATTTAGCATCTTATAAATACCGATTAAATACTATTAATTCGTTAGCCATGTATCGTATTTATCGATTGACCTCCAAAATCTGTCGACCGTTCGGATCCCAAAATGGTCTGGCGCGCAATTTAAAAAATGACAAATTTTTTCTCAACAATTGTGTAATTGTTCAATAACATTTCTATGGCAGCCATTTGATATTTTATTTATTTGTTTATTTAAAATCCTAGTGCTACAAGTTGTGAGGAACCTATGATTATGGCACTAGTCACATTCAATGCTAAACACGATTGAAATTAAAATGAATCTAAAGTAATTTCTGATTAATATAACAAAATTTAATTTTGATTTTAAATAATACAATTTTTAACATAATTGCTTGACATTTATATTTATATATGATTTTGAAGGTGCATGATCAGTTTGGTTTTGGAATATTGGCCGCGTTCACCAGAACTAATCAATCAGTAATCATGTATTTTGTTTGTTCGATAACAAAGCATCACAATCAGAAAATTTCAGCGTACTATTTTGGTGATGAATTTTCAGTCATCATAATCACAAAATTTGAAATCATGATTGCTAATCACTGCATTTCACCAGAATAATCATGCAAATTTCATCGATTTTCTGTTGTCGATTTGTTCTGGTGAACACGGCCATTGTTCCAAAGGCGAACAGCATGTACAAAAAACTGTTTTTCTGATGATGAGAGTCTACGTATGTCAATAGCTATGATATTGTTTGCTCTTCGTGAGGTGGAAAAGTTAAGATTTTCATATAGGTAATTCGGCTCTTTTGTGGTAATTATTTTATGCAACAACATTAATGCTCTGAGATTTATTCAGTGATTTAGTCTAAGACTATAAATTTTGGTCAAGTAGGAAGATACACTGAAAACAAGACAACTTTCTAGAATCAAGAACATTCATCTTAAATATTTTGTTCTTGAAATAAGAATATTTTATGTCCAAATTACAAAAACTAAGAATATTAATCTTGAAAATTTTAAGTTCTTAATATAAGAATAAAATTCTCAAATTTAAATATTTTGTTCTTAATATAAGACCATTTTAAGACCAAATTACTAAAACCAAGAATATTATTCTAAAAAATCTTAAGTTCTTAATGTAAGATTAAAAATCTTAGATCTTTTTCTCTTAAAATAAAAACAAAAATCTTAAAGTTTTGTCACTTTTTGAGACCTAGAATTCACATCTGGTTCTAGTGTCTCAAAGATGACATTAGGCTTGGATCGCTGGTCAAGTCAGCACCACGGTACTGATGATGGAGACTGGCATCCTTTGAAACATCTGTATACCGATCCATGCTCTGCGTTCTGCAAGTGTTTTGTGTGTTGTTGTTTGTGGTTTAGTGTCATATCGATATTACTAGACCTCAAGCTAACTAAAAATTAGTTCATTCTTCTTAAAATGTTAAGAAGCTTAATCTTAATTTGAGATTTTTTGTCTTGAGTATTTAAAACTTTCTTTTTCTTCTTATACTAAGATTTGTGGTCTTGAAAATATAAGAATGATGATCTTAAAAATAAGAGCTTGGTCTTAATTGAAATGTTCTTAGAATCAAGATGTGTTTTCTTACTTCAAGATTTTCATGTTCTCGACGCATTTTTTAGACCAAAGTTTTATATCTAGCTATGTGTTGAATGCAAGATTGGTGATGCAGAAAATCTTAACTCTACAGAAAAGTGCGGGTGTCAAGTAGGTCTTAGCAACAAGGAGTCAAATATTTACTGGTAACAGGTGCTGTGTCAGGTATAATATTCGAAGTGAGGCGTAGGCTCTGCCTACAGCTTTGTTGATGTGGTCAGTCCAAGTAAGGGTTTTGTGTAGAACAAAACCTAAGTTCGTTACTTTATCTACATTATCTATTGGACTGCTTTCGATTTTTAATTTTTCTAGCAGTAGCTTTCGTATAAATCACAATGCATTTAGATTTTGCGGAATTTAGTCCTAGTCCATTTTTCTATGACCATTCGTTAATATTGCAGAGCGCTCTATTCGATACATTTACACATTCATTAACTTATTCAAACATTATCAGCCTATACACATGTGGACATTACAGTCAGAGACAACATCGGGCAGGTCATTGACATAACAAGAAATCAGTAAAGGACCAAGAACTGATCCTTGTGGGACGCCACGTTTAATAGGAAGAAAGGACGACGAACTCGACAGTGTGACAACGGATTGAGATATACATATTTCTTAAGTATGACCCTAAAAGTATCGGCTGTATCGGTAAAATTGTAGAGCCTTCTCATTTTTGTGCATAAAATGTCGTAGTTAATTGACAGTATCAAAAGCTTTGCTATAGTCGAGTAGTGTCAGGAACGTTATATTTCCATCATCCATATTTTGTCTAATTAAGTTTTGTCTAATTAATTAAATTTGCGTCCGGATTTGAAGTGACGAGGCACTTAATTAGTAATTTAAAATAATATCGAAATTTACCCAAATCGTTATGTGATTTCAGTTCAATTGCAAAAGGGAAGAGATTCAATTTTATTTTGCTGTTGCAAATACATACATACATAAATAATTATTAGAAAACTCTTTACATTCGTAAACAACGTTGCGTATATATTTACATTTATAATCTTATCGGTCTCAATAAATCTCTTATATGTAGTTGTATTTAATGGGCACCAAATGAAACTAAGCGATGATCGAGATGTCATTCGCCTGCCAACCTGGCGAGCAGCTCCTCGTCAATGCCATCCCCCGATCCTGATCCTTGAACTGGACCTAATCCTGAACCTGAACCAGGAACCGATCCTCCAGTGCTGCCCAAGCTAAGGAGCGAATCTGTGACTGCAGGAGGAGCAGTTGTCATTGGCTTCTGTTGTCCACTGGATGCACTGGGTCCAGCTGATAAGGCATTTATATCCGGATTGACTTGCTGCTCCTGCGAGGTAAAGGAGGATGGGGCGGAGGAAGAGGAGGAGGAAGACATTGTCGCTGTCGTCTGATCAGTTGTGCTGGGCGTGGTGCGTCCTCCTCCTCCTGCTCCTGGTCCAATGCTGCTGCTGCTCGTGCGCTGCGACAACTTGGGTATCTGGAACTTGTTGTGCAGTCCCTTGATGAAGCCCTCCATGCTGGCAGCCATGCTAGGCGAGGCGTACTGCAGAATGGTCATCATGTCCGTGTGGTGATCGAACCGTGGAGGCGGCTGGGACATCGACCCACTGGCCGCTGCTGGCGACACTCCTCCAGCTCCTGATCCCGAACCAGGTCCCGATAATGGTGTCTTGCGCTGCCCTCCACTCCCACTTGCGCCTCCGCTGCCACTGCCACTGCTGCCCAGGCTGGACATGCTCGGCCTTCGCCTGGGAGCGCCGTGTTCCTGGAAGGAGTTGGTGCTGTTGCTCTTGGTCAGAGGCAAGCCACCGCCCGAGCTGGAGGAACCACTTAGTTTGCTGCTCAGGTTGCCAGAGGAGTTGGCCTTTTGCAAGAGGTGCTTGCTGGAGGTGGAGCTGCCTCCGCTTCCTCCTCCGCCTGTGCCTGATGAGTGCGCTTTCTTCGAGGCTGGTCCGCTGTTCACTCCAGGCTTCAGTCCCGTGTGCTGTTTCTTGCTTCCAGAGGAGGAGGAGGAGCCAGATGCTCCACCCTTGCCCTCCCTCTTGCTGCTGCTGCTGCCGCCTGTCTTATTGATGGTCAGCTTAAGGCCCTCCTGGCTGCTCGGCTTCACCATGTACTCCGTGGACAGTCCAGTGCCTGTTCCCGATCCCGATCCCGGTCCCGATCCTGTTCCCGTGCTGATGTTGCCACTGTCGCTACTAAGTGCTCCCGTTGCCAGCTGTTGTTGCTGTTGCAGTTGTTGTTGCAGGGTTGCCGATGTTGTTGCTGCTGTTGCTGTTGTTGCCAGTCCCAGTCCCGTTCCCACTGCCGTTGTTGTTGCTGCCGCTGAGACTGATGAATCCACTGTTGTTGCTGCTGCTGCTGATGTTGCTGCTGTTGTTGCTGCTGTTGTTGTTGCTGTGGTTGTTGGAATGGTTGCCGTCGAAGCAGCCGTCGACGTCATCAAACTAACCTGACAAAGGAAGCGCGTGGTTGTGTGCGTGTGTGTAGGTGTGGTAGTGCGTTTGTGAAGACAGACGAACGAGAAACGAACCGAAAATGCAAATTAAAACAATCAAACGAAGAACGTGTCAAAAGAAGCACAAGTGTCGATCATGGGTTAAACATTTCCCGTGTCATGCAGGTCGGAAGAAGAGAGAGAAAGAGAGCGCGAGAGGCGGAGTGAGAGCGAGTGAGAAGAAGAGAGAGAAACCCGTTAGTATTTAGTCAGATTATCAATGGCTAAAGTAAACATTCAATATTACTACAAATTACAAGGTCAACAAATTTGGATTATTAAATTACAGTCTAATTTCAGTGTGATCGAAAAAAGGAAAATCTGCATTATGTTAGGGCAATGTTAGGAAGTGTCCTCTTCTCGCATTGAACACTTCTGTTAATTAACAGCTATCAAGGGTATCCAAAATTTGACGACTGTTAATTAACAGAACTTGATTGCCAGCTTGAAAATGCAGCTTAAACCAGATAGAAGCCAACTAGGAAAACGTGCGTTATTTATAAATGTGTGTGAATAGAGTGAGGAATACTCGTTAGCAATACAGCCCAGCACAGAGAAAATAAAACGGATGCGATTAGGAAATAGAAGTAAATATATTTACAAACGAAACGAACTATAAATTAAATCAGAAATCAATTCAAACTTAATTCGGAGACTACAACTAAAATTAATAATAGTAAATTACAATTATCCAATTAGGATGCACTAGTTTAATACATTATTTAGACTGCAATTTGGATTTGGTTTAAACAAAAGTATAAACAGGGGGCAACTACGGGTTAAGAGGTGCAGTTGCAGATGGAGATGGGGAGAGGTGGAGGTGGAGGCGGAGGTGGGCACACAACGAGAGCTACTCATAAATTGAAAACGGACTTACCGCACCCACCGCTCCCGCTGCCACGCCCATTCCCGATCCCGGTCCCACTCCCACTCCAGTGCCCACTCCAGATCCCGCCATGCCCTTGCGCAGGGCACTGAGCTCCAGGGCGGCCACCGTCGGAGCCGCATAGCTGCCCAGGTTGCCACCCGCTGCCAGGTGCGATAAGCTGGCCACAGATGACTTCAACTGCTGCTGGTGCTGCTGGGAGCTCTTGAGGGCGGCGACTGCAGCCGCAACGACCCCTGAGGATCCCCCCGATGCAGATGCCGCTGACGAGGACGAGGAGGAGCTACCCATGGACTTGTCCTTCTTGATGGCGACCGGCATCTGTCCACTGCTGCTGGCCAATGGCGGCACCGGTCTCATCATGGGGGGATTGGACCCTGCACTCAAACCAGGTGTGCCAGTTGCCAGGGGCAGAGGATGAGCAAGAGAGTGTGGCAGAGGCAGGGAGACAGCAGTGGAGCCAGATCCCCCACTGCCGGAGGAGGACTTCTCCGACTTGGGACTGAGGCTGGTGGCCGCCGTGGCGCTCTTCAGAGTGGACATGCTCGGCTTGCCGGAGGATCCGTGCTTGGGCGAGTGGGTGCCAAAGGGCGACTTGGGACTGTTGGAGGCGGTGTTGGTGCTGCTGCTGTGCTTGGGACTGCTATAGACGGGAGAGTGCTTCGGACTGGGACGAGCTGATGGTTGGCCCACCATCAGGCCAAGAGCAGCTCCCACTCCCACTCCCGCACCCGCTCCGACCCCCGCCTTGGGGGAGGAGGAGGATGCCGCCGAGGGAGACGAGAACTTCCGCACCACGCCACTGCCAGCCGAGGCATCCGCCATCCCGATCCCCATCCCGCCAGCTGCGGGCGAGTTCTGCCGTGAGTAGATCTTTTCGGGCGGACCCATGGGAGAGTCATCCCTCTTCTTCTTGCGCTTCTTCTCCTTCTGCGTGTCAGTGGAGGAGCTGCATCCACTGCCGCTCGAATTGGAAGACGACGTCGAGGAGGCGCTGCTCTCATGGGGCCTCTTTGGAGCACTTCCACCTGCGCTCGACCCGGACTTCTTCGGCTCCTTGGACGTCTCCTTGCCCGCCTGGCCTCCGGCGATTCCGATTCCAGAAATGGGCGTGATGGTGATCGTGGTGGCTGGAGAGCCCGCACTGGGAGTGGCTCCCACGCTGGAGGGCGCATTCAGGGGAATGATCTCAATGCCGCCCGTGCGCTGCACATCCACCTGTTGCTGCTGTTGCTGGAGTTGCGCCTTGCCATCGCCAGGGATGGGCGTGATGCTGACGCAGTGCTTCAAGTTGGGCGTCTTGTCCTTCCAGATGTTCTTGTACTTGTCCGCAATCTCATGATCGCTGCACTTGGATGCAGAAGCGGCTGTGGACGAGGAAGTGGATGCACTTGTGCTCGCAGTGGGGCTGCTCCCGGAGGCTGCTTGGGGATCCGTCTCCCGCTTCAGACTCATGATGCCCGCAATGGCCGCAGCCGCTGATGTGGACGCGGCAAAGGCATCCGCCAAGGAACGCACCTTCGAGTCCATCTTCAGGTTGCTGACGCTACTGAAGCCACCGCCTCCTCCAACTCCACTGCTGCCTTCACCGGAGCCCGCGTCCGTATCCATGGCAAACTGGCCAAAGTTGCTTGTTCCCTGCATTCCACCTCCACTTCCTCCTCCTCCTCCAGTGCCACTGAAGCCACCTGCTGCTCCGCTGCCTGAACCTGCTCCAGGAGTAACTCCGCCGTGCAACTTCTGGAGGTGCTCCTCGTCCCAGCACTTGAGCAGCTTGTATATGACCATGGGAATGGACACCACCTGGCGCACCGTCCTGGTCAGCTTCTGGGAGAGCGCCTCGTACTCGTTGCTGAGGCAGTAGATGGTGCAGGTGGCCTCGCCGTCTTCCAGTAGGAAGTCCACAGTGGCGAGGGACTCCTCGTACGGATGCTGCAGCTCCACAGTGATCTGGCTGAGCGAGACGGCAGTGACCTCCAGGATGATGGTGCTGTCCATGTCTGCAATTCAAATGGGATTAGACTTGCCTGTCTCCTGATCTCCTGGCTTACTCACCGTTGTACTGCTTCTGCTGCTCCCTGACGCAGCTGGAAAGGAGTGTGTAGAAGAGCGCCTGTTTCTTGAGGAATGCGATGATCCTAGGCACCTGTGCCGGCTCCGTGAACTGCAGCGACGATACCATCGTGCCCTCCATCCGGCGGTTGTCCGTGAGGAAGTAGCAGTGCGTCTCCTTCGGCAGATTCACATACAGGCCCTTCTGGATGCCCCTTATGGCCTGCCTCGAGGCCGTCTGCACAATCAGGTTCACCACAGACGTCGTGCCCTCGTTGGACAGACTCGCCAGACCGGGCAGAGCCAGGGCACGCAGGGATTCGATGCAGACCGGCATGGGTTTGCTGAGCCGGAGCACGTAGGTGGCCGGCATCAGCATGGAGTTGTTCTGGGTGAGCGGCGCATAGGCAGGCAGCTCCAGGGGAAGCCCAGACTCGCTGGTGAGGCTGACAATGGGCAGGATCTGCAGCTTGTTCGCAGAGGAGCCCTCCAGATTGAGCGTCGCGCTGAGTCCGTTGGGGCTCTTCATCACCTGGTCAATGCTGAAGTCCCTGCTGGCAGGTCCTACTGCCGTGGACGACTTCTCGCCCTTCACCTTCGTCTCCACCAGGTGCAGGGGAGGACAGAAGTAGGTGAGCTTCATGGGATGGCCACCACGTCGCGGCAGCACCAGCCCCACGCTGGACTTGTTCATGATGTGGTAGCTATCGCTGCTCAACTGCTGCTGGAGCTGCAGCTGCTGCTGGTAGAGATTGTAGATGTCCGTTTCCATGGCCTGGAGCGCCACGAAGGCCTTCTTCTTGACCTTGGGCTCCGCATTCAGCTGGTAGATGGAGGACAGTCCCTCCAGCTGCACTGTGAAGTCCGCAAAGTCGCCCGCCTTGAGGCAGTTGAGCAGCTCGCTGCAGCTGGAGCTGGACGGATTGGACTGCTGCTCACTCTTGCACTCGTGGTGCACCTTGACGTCGTTCAGCTTGCCACTGGCGTCCAGCAGTATCTCCACGTAGAACATGTCCGTCGAGATGAACAGCAGCTGCTGGTCCTCCATGAACTTGAGGCCCAGCTGGCGGGACAGACTCTCCAGACGCTCCACGAGGCCGTGTCGGGAGGTGACTTTGATGTAGTGCTGCAGCTTGTCCAGCGCCGCTTGCAGCGTCGCCTTGCACAGCGGGTCCAGCGGATAGTGCTTCTCAATGAAGTACATCCGCACCGACTTCTTGATCTCCTCGTAGGACTTCGGCTTGTTCCTGTACTTGGCCCGGATCTTCTCCATCAGGGTCTCCTGCTGTATCTTCTTGTTCTTCTCCTCAATGCTGGGTATGTGCACTGCCATCGGCACGGGCACCTGGCTGCCATGTTCTCCTGTTCGTGCGCGCAATGAACAGTTAGACAATTATAATTAAATGCAAGCCAAAGTCGCCATTGCAGTCAGTGAAAATTAAATTTTACCTGCACTTGCAGTTGATTTTCCATGGCTTCCGCTCATTATAATGTGTGTTACTTTGTTTCCTTTTCACTATAAAGCTTACATTACTTAACTTAATTACAGTTTAATAAGGAAAATTGACTGCAACAATATTTTTTACACTTTTTTAATTTTTCTGCGGCAAAAATGAAATTCTGTGAAAATTTGCGGTTCACTATGACTGGCTCACATGAACTGAACTAGATCTGCTTTGCATTTCTGTTTATTTTAACAGTGCTTGTGTGAGCTATTATAGCTCTGTTATCAATTCAAATTCTGTTCTGTGTTTTTTAATATGAACAAGATGAACGAGGAACTTAGTTCGTTCTTTGAATTTAGTGAGTTGATTGCAGTGTTGCCAACTGTTGTTTGGAAAAAAAAGCTGTTTTTGACGGGAAGAACGATGCAAAAAAGCTGAAACATTTATTTAAAAAAAGCCATAAAAAAAGCTAGTTTTTCAATTCATTAATTTCTGTTTTTTTCCCGAAAAGGGTAGAGTGAGCACACAACAACAGTTGTTTATAAATAAAGTGAGCCATTTGAGCAGCAGCTGATCTTTTATTCATAAGATGTGAATAATTTCATCGATGTTGTCCTCATTCTCCTGATATGATAATCCTTAAACCAACTCTGCAAAAGTATTGTTGCCCCCAGAATCCTTATAGGAATTGACTCCAATCTAAAATTTTGTAGTGCTGTCATTATTTTGCCATATCACGAAGCAAATTTTGTTATTTTTGGTTTAAATTTCTCCTTTATTTAGGCATTTACAAAAAAATCTGAAAAAAAGCATTTCAACAAACAAAAAAGTCAGAATTCCCGCCGGCCGCTGTTTGCAAATTTTTCTAGCAAATGGCCTTTGAAAACAGCCAGATTTGACGGGAAAAAAGCGACTCTGGCAGCACTGGTTGATTGATCAAAACATTTCCGAACGAATTGATCAAATTTCTAGTCCCATAAAAAAATGACATCTATTGCCGGCGGACATGGCGAAACAAATCCAAATAGCTCCTGGCTAAGTGCTCGAGGCTTTTGGCTTGCCTACTTCCTTGGGTTACTTATTGTCCACCTGCTGCTTTTATCAGTGCCCTTAGTTACAATTTCAATGGCATGGACAGCTACCAATTTGCTGCATAACTTTGTGAGTATCCGAAGTTCAAGTCAACAATGGAAATTCTTCAACGTTCAATTTGGCTAGGCTCATCTGTATTTTCTGCACATAATCAAAGGTGCTCCATGGATGAGCATCGAGAATGACGCCAATCGACGCTGGACACACTGGGAGCAAATCGATGACGGCGTTCAATTGACGACAACGCGCAAATTTTTAACAGCGGTGCCAATTGTACTGTGAGTATAAAATATGTAGATATGGTAAATACGGTGAGTCAAGTAACTATTTTGACAAAATAAAATGGATATAGTTGATCCGAAGGCATCTCTTTATTTTATTAAGAACTATTAGGAAATATATTTATATAAACAAATACAATAAAATATTGTTATTTTTTTATAAATAGTGTATGCGAAATTTGAAATTTGTCAAAGTAATTACCCGACTAAGTGTACATGGAGCTTAACTGATTATTCATGTGTGTATTGATTAAATTATATTTTATTGCAGCTTCCTCCTAACTTGTTTGTACACCCGCAACAATACGGAACATTTCATAGCCAATTTTATTTCTTTGGTTGTGGTTACGCTGCCTAAATTGCCGCAGTTTCATGGCGTTCGTTTGTTTAATATTAATAAGTATTGAAAGCTGCTTCTATATTCTATTAGTATATGCATGTAAATATCTTGCACTAAACAGGGAAGGCTTATCAAAGCCTGTGTTTTGTATATATTTAAAGATAGTTAACTGACCGATTAGCTGGTTTTGATTAAATCACCTGTTGAAATTCACAACTAAATTTCTGTAAATTGCGCTGTTGTACTTGTATTAAATACATAGATTAAATAAATATATAACAATAACAGAGCTAATATTTAACAATTCTCTTTTCTCTCTCTCCCTTGGCAGTGACAGCGGCAGTGCTTCCCCTTTAGCTTTTAAGTAGCTAGATTGAGAAATTTTTTAGAGTCACGAGTTAGGAAAATTTAAGGAAATATTAAGCTAGAAATCTGAATATTTAATTAAACTAATTTAATTTTTAGATTGCCCAAATAATTGTTATGTATAATTTTATAGGTATGAACCAAACTAACAAAATTGTCAAATTTTTTATTTAATATATTTTATAATTTAAGATACACCCAGTGAAATAAGTATTATGTGGATGAAGTTATTCAAAATAAAATATACTTAAGCACAAAAGATTTGATGCAGAAAAATAAAATAATCTTATCATTTAAATTCCGTTTGAATGATACAAAAATTTAGAAATTTGGATAATTTAGAATTTTTGTAAGTGTTTTTTTTTTTCAACTTTTTTCCTCGGGCTCAAACAAAAAATGTTTGGATGGAAAATACTTTTTCCTCCTTTTCATACAAAAAGTGTTATTTTAGCAATTTTCAAAACATAAACATAAACAAATACTAGCAAAGAGTTAAACATTTTTTTTTCAGTTACTCTTACTTATTTCACTGGGGTATATAAATATCAAACAATTAATAGCTAACTTTAAACATTTAAATTCGTGAAATTCTGACAGCACTTGGCAGCGGTGTAAGAGCTCTCTTTAATGTCTAAATTAGAGCTTTTGCACTCACAGCTTTTGGTAGGTGTGCCAATTGATGATTACTACCTGACTTGCCTAATGATTAGAGAGGGATATACTAACTGTAAGTATTATATTCTGTTATCAATTTCTCTCCTCTACATATATTTATAATCGCTGGCGTTACAAGTCGCATTAGTTTTGTGGATGGCGCCAGAGAGAATCGTCTATTGCCCTTTTGTGACTTTGCGACAACGATTCGCGACCTTAACGACTTTCAAGAGGTGTGTCAGTCTGCCAGGCAGTAGTTGTTATTATATTTTTCTAATAATTCGAATGAGAGCCTTACAAATATTTCAGCTTTAAAACAGGTACCAGAAGCAGCGGCTAAGGATGTCGGTGACTGTGGAGGAGGAAATCTTTGGCCTGGCCAAGAATCCGATTACCAAAGTGCCCGAAATGGTGCGTCGCTTTACAATGACAAACCAGAATCAGATGTCGGTATCTGTGATCCAACTGGGTGCCATTATCCAGAGCGTACGTATGCCGGATGCGTATCAAAAGATTGAAGACGTCTGTCTGGGCTTCGAAGACATTGCCAGCTACATGAACACGAGATCGGCTTACATCGGCGGCACTCTCGGCCGTGTGGCGAATCGTGTGGCTAACGGCGAATATGCAGTGGGTGAGAGGGTGTACAAGTTGACCAAGAACTTCAAGGACACGTATCAGCTGCATGGTGGCTTTGTGGGTTTCGATAGCGTCATTTGGGAGGTGGTACGCAAATCGGACTTGGGCATCACCTTCAGGCATGTATCGCCCGATGGCGACGAGGGCTATCCGGGCAGGCTGACTACTACGATTACCTACTGGCTGGACAATCACAATCGGTTCGGAGTACGCTTCGAGGCGTACACTGATAGAACGACCGTTGTTAATCTATCCAATCATGCGTATTTCAACTTGGCCGGACACGCGGCTGGTCCCAAGGGTCTGGCCGAGCACACGGTGGAGATCATGTCCAAGAAAATTGTCGAAACGGATGACGCTCAAATACCGACGGGTAAGCTCATCAGTGTCGATGACACGGTCTTCGATATGCGAATTCCCGTCCTGCTCGGCGATCGCCTCAAGCAGTTCGACAATCATCTGATCAAGGGCTACGACAATTGCTTTGTGGTCAACGAGGGCAAAGACAGTGGCATCAATCTGGTTGCCAAGCTGCTGCACAAGCCATCCGGTCGTGCCATGGAGGTTTACACCAATCAGCCGGGTCTGCAATTCTATACGGCCAACAACTTGCCCGACGAGGCCAATGGTGATCCTCCCATGATTGGCAAGGAATGCACCCATTATCGCAAGCATGGATCGTTTTGTGTCGAAACCGAAAAGTTCCCCGACTCCATGAATCATCCAGAATTCCCATCGATCTTCCTCCATCCGGGCGAGAAATATTTACACGAAGTCATCTACAAGTTCAATATTGAAGAGTCTTGGAAGTGCTGCTGTAATAACAAATAATCCAATCCAATAAAGCTGTCTGTTTCTTTTAAAGGTACCAATCACAAAAAAATTGGTTCTTTCATTAATTACTTTTTAATGCGTTTCTTATTTTCTCAAATATTTTCCATTATTTCTTGATTTTTAATCAAATTATAACTAATCATTTACTACAAAGATTCCTAACTTTTTAATGAATCTAATATCATTATTTCAGTTATAATTATATAAAAATTAATGTTATTATTTTTCACTTTTTAAATATAAAGTTGAAATAAAATTATAAAACTAAAATATCGATAGTAACTTATACAAAAATAGAGAAATTTATTTTTTATTTTAAATTGAATCATTGGTTAGTGCTGCCATAACAGCCCTTTTGGTGATAGATCTATCACTTTTTTATCTTGCCCTTTTTAATTGCTTTGAAATAAATGTCATTGAGAGCCTGTTGTTACATTTCCAAATTCGTGGCTAAATCTGGGGTGCCACAGAAATCTCTTTCACTTGAATTTGACGTAAATTTGTATGAAATTTACGTAATTTTTCAGGTGAAATAGATTTCTGTGGCACCCCAGAATAAGTCCGAATTAAGGGACTGGATTGACCGCGAGTTCTGCATATCAAGCGTTATAGCAAAAGTGGATTCGCCGCGCTGTTTGCCCATATGTACGACTGTTATAAATTTATCACCAGAAATTAAAATTGAATATAATCCAAGTTCCCGAAAAATAGTGTAATAGCGTAACAACTGAGGCAATAAAATTATTATAATATTGTATAGTAATAAAAAAAAATAATAATATAAATAATAATAATAAATAATAATAATAATAATACATAAATATGCATGTACTTTTGAATGAATTTTAAATTTGAAGATCTGTCCTGATTTTTTGTTACCATTCTTTTATATTTTTGTCCTTTTTGGACAATTTTTCTGGTCTGTTTTTGTTACCGATTTATGCAGCACTGTCATTGGTTATATTTGGAGATATTTAGCTTTTTATTTGAAATGTCTTTTTTTTTGACATACATATGTCGGTTAGTGTTGGGTGCTCATTTAGGTGAACATGTTCACTTGTTCTTTTTTTTTAGGTGAGTCAACTCACTCTGATCATTCACTTGCTCAGTTGCTCACTTGTTCAGATTGCTCACTTGCTCAGTCACTCACTTGTTCAGTAGCTCAGTGGCTCACTGGTCTGTGGCGTTACCACTACAGCGGCAGAAACCCGATCTGGCAACGACGCATCGCCGAAAACAGATTCTGGTTCCGCGAGCGATCTTCTGATTGATTCACTTTGGCTCGAGGTTCAGAATTAGACACACGCATATCATTTGCATACACAAATATTTTTGTTGTTAATTAAATATAATTGAAATAAAGATTACTTGTTATTTCTACATTGGTGACCCCGCAACAAACAATTAACAGCAAACATGCCATCGGAAAATCAATCAGGCTCAGAAAATGCACCGCAGTCTTCAGACTCTAGCAACAATGCGTCATCAGACGCCGCTTCTGTACACACCATCAACACATGCAAGCTGCCGCCATTTTGGAAGCCTGATGCGCGCCTATGGTTTTTGCAAGTCGAGTCCATATTTTCATTTAATCGCATTACAACAGATAACTCGCGCTACAATTATTTAGTGAGCTCACTTGATGGAAATATGATGACTGAGCTTGCAGATTTTCTGATGCAACCCCTGAATCCGACAAATATGAGCAATTAAAGGCACTCATTATCAAACGTTTTACGGAAACTCCTGATCGTCAATTGCACAGAGCCATGTCAGAACTTGTCCTCGAAGATAAAAAGCCATCGCAACTTTTTCATCAAATGACTCGGCTGGCTGGAGGACGGGCATCTAGTGATGTTTTGCGTGTCCGTTGGTTGTCACTGCTCCCACAACACGTTCAACGTAGCCTAAAAGTGCTTCGTTCAGCCTCTATTAAGGAACTAACCGAACTTGCCGATGAACTGATGGAAGACGAAACTGGACCTTTTGTCATGGCAACTTCACGATCTTCAGGTGCTATTCATGGTACTGGAAACGACAGCATTGACACTGTTAAGCGTGAGCTTAAGGATTTAAAAGACACAATTGCGTCTCTGCAAAAACAGCTTGCGAATAACAACAATACTAACGCTGCAGGAAAGCAGAAAAATTCACAGCCAGTGTCTTCACAATCATCAGTCTGTTATTACCACAAGCGTTATGGCATCAACGCCCAACGTTGTGCCCAGCCATTTTCCTGGGTCACGCAACAGGGAAACTAAAGAAGCTGTCAGCTGTACAGGCGGCCAGTGACAGCAAAGACCCACACGCTCGCCTCAACAAGGAGTTTCGACTCCACATTTTCGACCGTTCATCAAACACAAAGTTCCTTATTGATTCGGGTTCGGTAATATCACTCATACCGATATCAATTCTCAAACATAAGCGATACAAACGAAGCGATTTCAAACTGTATGCTGCCAACAAATCAGTCATCGACACATACGGGACTGTAAACCTTTCATTCGATCTCAATCTTCATCGCAAGTTCAACTGGTCATTCAATATTGCCAATGTGCAGTCAGCGATCATCGGAGCTGATTTTTTGACCCACTTCGGTTTACTCCTCGATCTTAAGGGACGCCGTCTCATAGATCCTACAACGTCGAAATGCACACAGGGAAAACTCAATGAAGCAAAGCTTTACAGTGTCTCTACAATCAATGTGCAAAACAAAAACGGAATGAGTCGGGCATACATGGAACTACTCACACGTTTTATAGACATCACTCGACCAAATGAGTCCCCAGCAACCAACATTGATAATGACGTATCTCATTACATCAAAACAAATGGTCCTCCACTTTTTGATAAACCAAGGCGACTTGCCGGCGAAAAGCTGGATGCGGCTCGTCGTGATTTTGATCTCTTGCTCCAATATGAAGTTATTCGACCGTCAAACAGCCAATGGGCTAGTCCGATCCACCTGGTCCCTAAAAAACCAAATGGATGGCGCACTACTGGGGATTACCGAAAACTCAACTCACGCACCATTCCAGATCGCTATCCTATTCCACACTGTGAAGATATTATTCAGCGTCTATACGGATCTAAAATCTTCTCAACGATTGACCTGGTGCGTGCTTACCATCAAATTCCAGTCGCACATACGGACGTTCCAAAAACTGCAGTAACGACTCCGTTTGGATTGTTTGAATTTGTTGGAATGCCTCCTGGACTTAGAAACGCAGCTCAAACTATTCAACGTCACATGGACAACATACTTCGTGGTCTTCCATTTGTTGGATGCTATATCGATGATATCATAGTATTCTCCAGCAGCCACGCAGAGCACCTTCAGCACCTCGAAATAATTTTCGAGACTTTGCGCAAAAATCGCCTAAGTGTCAACCCACAAAAGTGCCAATTTGGCAAGACAGAGGTTGTAATTCTTGGCTACACGATTAGCACTACAGGATTCAGGCCCCCATCTGAGCGTACTAAAGCCATTCGGGAATTCCCCAAGCCCAAGACAATCATGGAGTTGCGTCGATTCCTTGGAATGATCAACTATTATAGGCGTTTAATTCCATTTGCAGCAGAAGCACAGGTTCCTTTAACGGAGTACCTCAAAGGAGCAACCAAAAATGACAAACGCGAAATAAATTGGACTTCAGAAGCTGATAAGGCGTTCGAGCAGTGCAAGGCAAAAATAGAAACTGCTACACAAGCAACATTCCTCGCACCATCAGCACAGTTGGTAGTAAGAACAGATGCATCAGACACGGCAATTGGCGCTGCTCTTGAGCAGTTTGAAGACGACACTTGGCGGCCCGTATCCTTTTTCTCACGCAAACTAAGTGCAGCAGAGAAAAACTATAGCACATATGATCGTGAGCTATTGGCCGTCTTCGCAGCAGTCCTTTTCTTCAAACACATACTGGATGGACGACAATTTGTCATTCAAACTGATCATAAGCCCCTAATTTACGCATTTTCTCAAAAAGCCTCAAAAGCATCGCCACGCCAGTTGCGCCAATTGGACTTTATTTCTCAATTTTCAACCGAAATTTCACACACACCTGGAAAAGACAATACTGTTGCTGATGCTCTTTCGCGAATCAACGCAATCAATATGCCAAGCGAATTTAACGCACAGATGATTTTCGAGGAGCAGCAAAAAGACGATGAAATTACCCAGCTAGGAGAAACAACGTCATTAAACCTGGAAATCCAGCGCGTCGAACAATACGACATATTATGCGACACATCGACAGGGCATATCAGGCCTTATCTTCCAACCAGCATAAGACGATTGGCATTTGATTCAGTGCATAATTTGACACACCCAAGTGGACGGACAACATCCAAATTGTTGAAACAGCGATTCGTTTGGCTAAGTATGAATCGAGATGCTACAGCATGGTCACGTCAATGCGTCGCCTGTCAGCGTTCCAAAATACACCGCCACACACGCAGTGCTGTCGAGCACATTGCCGTTCCAGACCATCGATTTGACCACATACACTTGGACCTGATAGAATTGCCCCGTGTCAACAATCTTCGTTATTGTCTTACTATTATCGACCGATTTAGTAGATGGCCACTTGCTGTACCATTGTCAAACATGACAGCGGAGACAGGAGCTCTAGCCGTATATACACATTGGATCTGTCAATTCGGTACACCTCTTACTATAACAACGGACCAAGGGACACAATTCGAATCAGCCCTTTTTGCTGGACTATCAGGAATGATGGGTGGAGAAAGGATTCGAACAACAGCTTACCACCCACAATCCAATGGGCTTGTAGAGAGATGGCATCGCACATTGAAAGCAGCATTAATGTGCAATTCTCACATCCCGTCGCCAGAACTTCTGCCCACTGTTCTGCTCGGACTACGTGCTGCATTTAAAGAGGATTTGCAGGCATCACCCGCAGAGATGCTTTTTGGCACAACGATACGGCTTCCTAATGAGTTTCTCTCACAGAACTCCTGTTGATCCACAACGCTTCATTGAGCGATTTCGGCAGCACATTCGAGCCATCAAGCCAACACCTACAGCTCATCACCACAAGCCTCGAATCTTCTGCTCAAACAATCTACAAAATTGCACGCATGAGTTCAAGCTTGTCGCTTCTGTCAAAAAACCATTGGAGCAACCGTACACAGGACCCTTCAAGATTGTCCGACGAGTAGACGACAAAGTGTACATCGTGGAGGTTAACGGCGATGAAAAGGCAATTTCAGTCGACCTGTTGAAGCCCGCTTTTCTTGCAAATGTTGACACATCAGAAGCTCCAGACACTCCAGAAGCTCCAGACACACCAAATCTACAAGATGAAACAAGATGAAAGCACAGCCGATACCGTCGTCACCATCTCCATCAGTATATTCGTTCCCTTCTCAACCTGACGAAGTCACTGAGGGGGGAGTAGATGTGGCGTTACCACTACAGCGGCAGAAACCCGATCTGGCAACGACGCATCGCCGAAAACAGATTCTGGTTCCGCGAGCGATCTTCTGATTGATTCACTTTGGCTCGAGGTTCAGAATTAGACACACGCATATCATTTGCATACACAAATATTTTAGTTGTTAATTAAATATAATTGAAATAAAGATTACTTGCTATTTCTACAGGTCTAAGTCCCTCACTCAACAAATCAAAAATTTCATACGTTATACATTTCATACATTTCAATTTAAATCGGATTCACCACTTTATTATGTTTAATATACATGTACATAAAGCTAAAGTAACAAAATTAAAAATAGAATAATGATAATATATTCCCTTCATAACAAACAACCAAATTAAAAAGTTAAATAATGAAAGTATTTATTTCCCTTCATGTCTTTATACTTTTCTCCAAACGAATATACGCAAAGTGCCGTAACAGAGCTCAGAGCGCAAAGGAAATAAAGAATAAGAACATTTGGGCGATAGTGAGTAAAGCAGAGAGCAACTGAACAAGACAGAGCAAGTGAGCAAAAAAGCGCAATTTGGAAGGAACATGTTCACTTGCTCACTTCAGGGAGCAACTCTTTTTTGTTCACTCACTCATGAGCAACCCAACACTAATGTCGGTAGAATGTCGTATTTTAGCAACACTGCGCCGCAGAGTTTCTTCTAAACTTCATAATCCGCCGATTCTGTCAACTGTCAGAAATTCGCTGAATTGAATCAAAGTACTCTGTGAGATTTTTCGCATCATTCTCTCTTTACATTTTTTCAATACTAACATGTCGTTCGATCAGAAGGAAATATTCAATATCATTTATAAGCTAGCCCGTCTTAACCAAACGGAGATGCGTGTCGAGCTGGATGCAATGGGTGCTGTGAATGTGCCTTTGGACCGTCTCTATGGACGCCATACAATGCGTGCCCTTAAGAGTTTCCCCCAAGGGGGCGAAGAGGAACGCATGCCTGTAAGTAATCTCCACTTTTCAAATAAATATACAGTGACACACAAAAGTATTGGCATAGCAAGAATTTTTACATTTAAGGCTTATTTGCGCAGTTATACTGAACATATTGGCATCAATGGAATGGTCATTTAAATGTCGATTGAATGATACAAAACTTTTTTTAACCCATTTTGTACCCTTTGAAATTTCGGATTTACACTAGCCAGAAAAACTATGCGTACACCCTTATTTTTGCTTTAACAGCTATGTTAGTGAAGTTATCACAGTAAAAAAAATATATTTGGAAAGGTCGTTCAAATTCCGTTTAAATGATGCAAAAATATTCTTAACCCATTAAGTACCCATTGAATATTTTGAGTTCAAAAAAGGTCAATTTTTCAACTTTTTTCCTCGATTTTTTCCAAAAAATGTTGGGATGCAAAAAAATTCTTGAAACAATTCTAGGAATGATTGCAAAAAAAAATTTAAAAAATATTTTTGTTAGTACAGTCGAACTTCCCTAACTCGAATCACCATTATCCACGAAAAAAGGTTCGAGTTAGGGAGACTTCGAGTTAGGGAAGTAGAATTGTATGAAATTTGCCAAGTATTGCCACTCGATTTTGTTCGAGTTAGAGAGACTTCGAGCTAGGGAAGTTCGAGTTAGGGAAGTTCGACTGTATTTTTTGAAAATCCTAAAAATGACCATTTTAACCCATTTTTCCTCATTTTCATGCAAAAAGTGCCTTTTTTGCTGTTTTTAAACAATTTTAAAAAATACTAACAAAAATATTTTTGAAAATTTTTTTTTGCAATCATTTCTAGAATTGTTTCAAGAATTTTTTTGCATCCCAACATTTTTTGGAAAAAATCGAGGAAAAAAGTGGAAAAATTGACCTTTTTTTAAACTCAAAATATTCAATGGGTACTTAATGGGTTAAGAATATTTTTGCATCATTTAAACGGAATTTGAACGACCTTTCCAAATATATTTTTTTTACTGTGATAACTTCACTAATATAGCTGTTAAAGCAAAAATAAGGGTGTACGCATAGTTTTTCTGGCTAGTGTATATAAATGTCTACTTTTGAAACTTTTTTCTAAAATCGTTTCGCTAATATTTTTTATAATTTTTGAAAATTGCTTAAAAGGCACTTATTGTATGAAGATTACGAATAAGTACCTTTTAAGCAATTTTCAAAAAATGATAAACAAAATATTAGCGAAAAAATTTTTTGAAATTTTTTTTTTCAGTCATTCCTAGAATTGTTTAAAGATTTTTTGGTATCAGTCTAGCACTTAAAAAAACTAGCGAAGACCCCCTAACAATTTTTTCACCAAAATTCGTTACAAATCGCCATCTGTTTTACTTACATATATATATTTTTTTTTTTTTTTTTTGAGAGTAGTGCCGCTACTAGACTGATACCAAATTTTCAATGGGTATTAAATGGGTTGGGGAAAGTTTTGTATCATTCAATCGGAATTTAAATGAACTCTCCATTGAAGCAAATATGTGCACGATAACGGCGCAAAAAAGCCTTAAGTGTAAAAATTCTTGCTGTGCCTATACTGTGAACTGTGAATAAAATTCAAATTTAAATATGTTAAAGTGGTGGGGGTATTTATAATGATAATGAAAATATTGCTACAAAATTCGTTGCTTGTATTGGAAAAATTCAATCGGCTAAAAGTTTGCTAAATACTTAAACTGTTTCCACAGCGTGCCATTATAATTGCCTTGGGCATCATTAAGAAAGCCGCATCGATTACTAATCGGACCTTCGGATTGGAGCCCAATGTATGCGATGCCATTTCCGTAGCGGCTGAAGATGTCATCTCCGGGAAACTGTACGATGAGCACCACTTTCCACTGGGCATCTGGCAGGAGGGAGCCGGTGCGCACAGCAATATGAATGTCAATGAGGTGATTTGCAATCGGGCCATTCAATTGTTGCGGCAACAGATTGGTGGCCAGCTCCCAGTGCATCCACAGAAGCATGTTAACTTGGCTCATAGCCCCCACGATAGCTTCTCCTCGGCTATCAACATTGCCGTGGCCATGGAGATAGAGCATAAGCTATTTCCATCCATTCGACTGCTGGGCGATGCTCTCGTTAAGAAGGAGCAGTTGTGGCGGAATATCATCAAGGTTGGACGCACTCATCTGATGGATGCAGTGCCACTGACACTGGGCCAAGAGTTCGGCGGCTATCGGCAAATGATGGCTAACTGCACGGTGCGATTGAGCTCGGCCATGAAGCACTTGTTTCAGCTGTCCCTTGGTGGCACCTCCGTGGGCACAGGTACGGAAAGCTTCGATACGTTCGGGCCAAAATGTGCCAAGGAGATTGCGCTTATAACGAAACTTCCGTTTGTCTGCGCTCCGAATCTATTCGAGGCTATCGGCGCACGCGATTCCCTGGTCGAGGTTCATGGCGAACTCAACTCCATTGCCGTCAGCACCACGAAGATCGCGAATGACATTATGTTCATGGGATCGGGTCCAAACTGCGGGTTAGGTGAGCTCAGACTGCCGAAGAACGAACCGGGCAGCTCGATAATGCCGGGCATGGTGAATCCCACTCAATGCGAGGCCGTTCTGATGATGTGCGCCCAGGTGATGGGCAACCAGGTGGCAGTCAGTGTCGGCGGCTACAATGGACAATTCGAGCTGAACGCCTTCATGCCAGGGATCGCTGCCAATGTCCTACGCTCCATTAATCTCCTCAGCGCTGGCCTCAAGAACTTCGCCAACAATTGCATCGAGGGCATCGAGCCAAATGCGAAGAAACTCGAAAAGACACTGAACGAATCTCTGATGCTGGTGTCCGCCATCACCAATTACATTGGCTACGATCGGGCTGCCGAAATTGTCAGGGCTGCACAGCTCAATGCCACCACATTGAAACAGGAGGCCATCAAGGGGGGCGTTTTTAAGGAAGACATCGACATGTGGACCGATCCTTCGAATATGCTGGGACCCTCTGAATAATCGTTTCGAATTTAGTAGATTGATTCAATAAAGCGAATGCCATAACTTGAGACTATAAATTTGAACTTAATTTTTATAAAACTATTCTGATTTTAAAAACAAGTCTGCAACTTACATTCTTTTCATTGTGCTTTATTGCTATCATACATTTTTAATACTTTCCATTAATCATGAGTTTTTATAATCAATTAAAGTTATAGCTCCGAAAACCCGATTTTTGAGTTGAGAATAGGTTCGTTTCTTTTAGGTGATGTTATTCCATGTTGGTATATTTGAAAAAATGTAGAAACAAGTGTACGATATGTATTTCATTGAGTGGGACTACAGGAAAATCTCAAGTACCTTTACCAAGTTTTATTTACCAATATTAATCATTTTATTAAAACATTTTCTCTTAAGTTTCGAAACAGTTTTTAAATAGGTATTACGGCATTAGATGTTTATTTTTTTTTTACAATTTTTATTATAATCAAAATATAATATGTTAAATGTTTTCTTTAAATTTTGTAATATTTAAATATAGTAGTTGATATACATAATTCCAAATAAAAGGTGGCGCAAAAGAAGTCGTCCGATGTTGTTTGGCTCACAATTTTTTTTTTAAATGAAAAACTTCGATTCTGTTTTTTGATAATTTTTATAAGAACCCTTAGAATTTCATTGGTCAAGACGAGAAAATGTTATCGGCCAAGTGTTCGCTGCCAGAGTTGATGACCATACGCCCGTTTTACGGCATTTCCCATCACTTTTGCCAGAACTTCGAGCGACAGGTTCTCGCATTCCAGGCCAATATTCTCTTTAAGGGCTTCAAGAGTTTGAGGCTTTATGACATAAGCCCGCGACTTCAAAAAACCCCATAAAAGAAGTCTTCAACGGATTAATCGGGTGATCTGGCCGGCCAGTGCAAATCTCAAAAACGAGAGATTAAGCGGTTATTATTATTACATTTTTACAATTATTCCGCGTTCTTGGGGAGTGTATCGCTCCATGGCTTATTCACTTGTATTCTGTATCTGTCTAGTCCACAAATGTCAAAACAGATTTGACATTGGCGGCCATTTGCAAAAATGAGAGCATCTTCCAATAGGGTGACTTCTTTTGCGCCACCTTGTATAAACTTAGAATTAAACAGAGCAACCTTTAAGACCCCAGTTAATCAGGCTTTTTCTAGAATATTCATAAATATATTTTAAGTAATCTGTACACACACATTCATCTAATTATTATATATCTATTTTGATAAGAATTTTCATCAAAGTGTCAAAATGCTGGCAGGCAAGGTGCCCATGCGCACAGAGAGCGATACGCTGGGTCTGGTGGAGGTGCCTGGCAATAGTTACTTTGGCGCCCAGACAGGTCGATGTCTGATCTATTTTCCCATTGGTGGCATTGATGAGCGCATGCCGGTAACGAGTAAGATTCAATCCTCTGCTGAACTGTGAAATTAACCTATGGGTCCTTGACAGAAACCCATCATACAGGCAATGGGCATATTGAAGAAGGCTGCAGCTGAGGTTAACGAGCAGTTTGGACTGGACAAGAAGATCAGCACAGCCATATCGAGTGCCTGTGACGAACTGATCTCGGGCAAACTCTACGACGATGGACACTTCCCGCTGCCCATTTGGCAAACTGGATCTGGCACTCAGACCAATATGAATGTCAACGAGGTGGTCAGCAATCGGGCAATTGAAATGCTTGGTGGCGATTTGGGCTCCAAGAGTCCAGTGCATCCCAATGACCACGTGAACAAGTCACAGAGCTCCAACGACACCTTCCCAACTGCCATCCACATCGCCGTGGCCATTGAGCTGACCAAGAGCCTGAAGCCGGCGCTTACCAATCTACACGAGCTGCTCAAGGACAAGTCGAACGAATGGAAGGACATTATCAAGATTGGTCGCACCCACACCCAGGATGCGGTTCCCTTGACCTTGGGCCAAGAGTTTAGCGGCTACACTCAGCAGCTGGCCAACAGTCTGGCACGCATTGACGCCGTCCTGCCCCATGTCTATCAGTTGGCATTGGGAGGCACTGCGGTGGGCACAGGCCTCAACACCCGCAAGGGATTCGCCGAGAAGGCCGCCAGTCGGATCGCCCAACTGACCTCGCTGCCGTTTGTCACTGCACCCAACTTCTTTGAGGCTCTGGGCGCTCGAGATGCCATGGTCGAGGTGCATGGGGCATTGAATACGATTGCCGTCAGCCTCATGAAGATTGCAAACGATATTCGCTTCTTGGGCTCCGGTCCGCGCTGCGGCCTTGGCGAGCTCTCATTGCCGGAGAACGAGCCGGGCAGCTCCATAATGCCGGGCAAGGTGAATCCCACCCAATGCGAAGCTCTCACCATGATCTGTGCCCAGGTCATGGGCAACCATGTGGCCGTCTCCATAGGTGGCTCCAACGGACACTTTGAACTCAACGTTTTCAAGCCGTTAATCGCTTCAAATGTTCTTCGTTCGATTCGACTGCTCAGTGAGTTCTATCAGGAAATTGTTCATAGATTGTATCATTTCACAATTCTCTAATTTCAGCTGATGGCTGCAACTGTTTTGCCAACAACTGTGTGAAAGGCATAAAGCCAAACAAGGAAAGGATTGCCCACTTGTTGAGCCAATCTCTGATGCTTGTGACAGCTCTCAATCCTCACGTGGGCTACGATAAGGCGGCACAAATCGCCAAGGCGGCCCATAAGAATGGAACCACTTTAAGGGAAGAGGCCGTCGTGGCTGGCATCTCGGAGAAGGACTTTGACGAATGGGTGCGTCCCGAGAAGATGATTGGTCCGGATACCTAAAGAGTGTAACATTGTGTTAAATTTAAAATTCTGAATAAATGGTTTAAGAAATTAATTAGCATATGGATTTCTGTGAAGGGATAAATTTGAGTCAGTCAAGACTTAAAATGTTTTTATAAAATGTTCAATTTTCCAAAATGCTGTTGTGAAAGCTCCAGCCTCGAAGTTCATACCGTTTGGGCTCTACAATCAGAAAAAATTGTTTTATATTTTGTGATAAATAATCCATTCTTTTAGTAGTTTTTTTTGTCAATTAATCTTTATTGTAATCACATTAAAGAGAAAGAACATTTATGGTAAATATAACCAAACATATTAAATTTCTGTAACTGCTTTTTTTTAAAGATTACAAATTTATAGTGAATACTGAAGAATCCTTAGCTTTACGATTAAATTCTTAACCGATTCTGTCTTAATTCAGTTGGTAGTACATACAAATTTTGAATATATGTATAGAAACGTGATAATTTTGAGCAATGCATTTATTGATCAATTTATGTTGGTTTTGGCCGTATTAACATTTGAACGGCTTCCACGTAAAGATATGCGCCTTTCCGACGGCACCACCAAACGCCAAATTCCGATTTATGATCAAAAGCGCCATTGAGATTGCTGTAATTATTACATTATTATCACACATCTATATGGAGTGTTACTGTATTCGATTTTAAAATTTACCAAGTTGGATACTCGTGATGCCACCAGCGATTGTACTCTGTAACATTTTTCACATCGTACCGAACGGTCTTGAATATATTATGCTCATGAGTACGTAATCCATCGCCGGCATTTCCGAAATAGTTCCCCAGAGACTTTAGTTTGTAGTCATCGTTCTTTCCACTGATGGAAAAGTTATCATAATGAGCGTAACGTGATTCGTTGTTGGGAAAAACCAAATGGACATATAGCTCATGCTGTTGCCTCTTCGTCATAGCGTGTATATTGTCGAGTCCAAACCAGAAGTCCCCATTCATATCGCCAAAGCCGTCAACGTACGAGAACCAGCCCTGATTGAAGTCCACAGTATTATCGGTACGACGCTGGATAACTATCCAACCCGGTCCAGAGTGGCAGTTCTGGACTAGCACCTTGAGGGCACCAACCCGAGGTAGAGTCAATTCCTTGATATCATTGGAATCTTGTTCACTCAGGCTCTCTTGAAGTTCCTTAATCGAATATTGCAGTAAACGATCATTCTGCTTCTTGATCCTCTCAGCACTGTTTCGCAGATCGGCCTCCAATTTGGCCTTGCAGTTAAAGGTCTGAGTGAGAATGTGAGCTTTCCAATTTCTAACCAGATCTTGACTTGACTTCACCTTTTCCACATTCGTTGCGACTTCATCTCTTAACGCGGCAATCTGATTTTCATTCTCCTTAATACATGCTTTGCAATCAAAAATTTTGACATCCTTTTCTTGAATAATAGCTTGGAGTGCCATTATCTGTTTCTCATAATTGTCGGCAATTTCAGATTTCTCTTTTAGTTTTTCTGCATTGTTTTTCAGTTCTTCCCGTAACTCACTTATATGGGAATCTTTTTCTTTAATAATATCATCTTGCTTGGCAATTTGTTCGTCTTTTTCCCTAATGCAATTTTCTTGTTCCATTAATTGAGTCTGGAAAGACTTTTTTATTGCAATACAATTTTCCTTTCTTTCGCACAATTTAGATCTTAGCAATGCAATTATTTCACTGTTGTTTACATTGGTATTTTTATATGTTTCTAAACATGTCCGAAGAGCCAAGATTACGTCATCTTTAATCCTACACTTCTCGTTATATAAATTGAGTTTTTCTTTGAATACAGATAGTTTGACTTTCTTTAACTCGGTCAATGTACTATAGGAATTTTCTCTGAGGTGCTGCCACTCAGCTGAAGACTATAAAAGAAGGACTACATGACAGAATTTTGGTATCATCATCATCTAGATCAGCAGTGGGCACGAAATCTGAATTTGGGAGCACAACAATAGCAACTACAACATCAACAGCGAGTCTTTTGTGCGACTTCACGGCGCCGAATAGGCAGAAAAATAGTTGGGAGCAGTCGCTGCTCCCGGAGCCACTGCGTGCCCACCGCTGATCAAGATACTTACCACAGAGCACGCTGATTTGTCTTCTTGAGAATCGTGCAATTGAATAGTAAATATATTAGTATTGTTCATTTTTAAAAAACCTTTGGGTAAAAATTGTGGAAATATTGACTTATTTTTATAATATATTAATGTTAAGGTTTGAATAACCAGTAGTAATTTGACATGTCATTTTAAAAGGATTCCTTATAACATAAATAAACGTAGTTTGAAATTCAGGCAGTAGGCTTTGGAAATGGTTCCATTGCTGATGTACATTTTAAAAAAAAATTCTTCAGTTTGATACATGATATACGAAATTTTAGTTTAGAAAACGTTTTGGAACTCACCAAATAAATTTAAGCCTAAACGATGGTACGAGTGACAGAAGATGTGTTCGGCATCGCCGTCAATCCCATGTCGCAGAAGAGCGAGCACATTCGCCGCTTCACGTTAACCGCTGAGCAGGGCATGTCCGTATCAATACTCACGCTAGGTGCCATCGTCCAGAGCATCAAGGTGCCAGACCACAGCGGCAAGCTGGAGGATGTCTGTTTGGGGTATGACGACGTCGCCGGATATTATCGCAACCAGAAATGCTATTTTGGGGCCATGGTTGGCCGCGTGGCAAATCGTACGGCCCGCGGCCAGTTCAAGATGTGTGGCAAGGAGATAGTTCTTTCCCGTAATTACAAGGACCGTTACCATCTGCATGGTGGCTATGTGGGATTCGACAGTGTTATCTGGGATGTGGTGGGCATACATAAGGATGGCGTTACCATGCAACACGTCTCGCCCGACGGACACGAGGGATATCCGGGCGAGGTGACGGTCAACATCAACTTCTCGCTCAATGAGGCCGGATGCTTTGGCATGAGAATCGAGGCACGTGCCAAGGCCACCACCTGCATCAATATAGCCAACCACTCTTACTTCAATCTGGCGGGTCATGGATCTGGCAAGGATACCCTGTTCCAGCACATGGTCATGATCAAGGCAAGCAAAATTGTCGACTCCGATCAGGAACAAATCCCCACTGGCAAACTGATGCCCGTGCGAAATACACCCTATGATTTCTCCACCCTGACCAATCTGGGCAAGCGTATTAATCAGATCTATCGTTGTCCTATCTGCGGTTTCGATAACAACTACTGCACGGATGTGGATCCCAACCAAGTGAAGCTGGTGGCCCGAGCTGTGCATCCTTGCTCCGGCCGCTTTATGGAGGTTCATACCAATCAGCCTGGCTTGCAGTTCTACACAGCAAACAATTTACCCGATGAGGAGCGAGGCGATGTCCCCAATATTGGAAAAGGTGGTTGCCATTACGGAAGGCACGGCTCCTTCTGCATGGAGACCCAAAAGTATCCAGATGCCATGAATAACCCAGAATTTCCAACGATCATGTTAAATCCAGGACAATTGTACGATCATCAGGTGGTCTATCGGTTCGGTGCATGCCCGAAGCGTGTGTAAAATCCCATCCAGTTTTCGCAGTCTCAATTTAAAATTTACTAATGGTAAATAATAAATCGATCATCTTTTAAGTTTGGACATATGTACAATAACAACGAACTTCTGTTAAGATGGCGCAGCAATAAAGACATGTACCAATTTAGTATTTGAACTAAAAACAAAATATAAAAGGACCCCTCAATATCTAGTTTTTTTTTATATTGTCTGTATTACAATTTGAATCAATAGCATACTCATAACCAGTTTTGCCAATTTAGCTATTTATCCGCTAGATCTAACGGGTTGCAATTGGCAAATGCGGGATAAATTGTAAAATAGCGGCTAGCTATTTTCAAGAAAGCGGAAATTTTGCACATCGTCGAGCACTTCAAGGTGGAATCAACCCATATTGAAGACATTCTGTTCCAAAACTCGAATGACCACCTTATACAGTGGTCCAATTTAAAGGATACCACAAGCTTTTGGGCCGACGTGTCCAACTACGTGGATGCTGCAGGAAATAAAAGATTTACGGCACTGGCATCATTTGCGCTAAGCTTTTTATCGCTGTATCGTACGCAGAGGTGGAAAGAGTCTTTCCGCCGCGAGTTCAGCCGTAGAAGACGATATATTTAACGAATTTGACAAGTTTTCAAAAATACTGGATTAAATCAATAAAAATATTGTTTGACTACTCTAGGGATTTTTTTAAGCTACCGATAACAGTTTCTGGCTATTTCTAGCTTTTTTAAAAGGCTAGTTTAGCTTGTAACAGAGCCAAATTGAGTACAGCTGTTAGCTAACAGCGTGCGAGCGAATGAACAAACAAAAGAACCGAACTATATGAGCTAAAAGCACTGATTTAGATCGTTCACTAAAGTGAGTAGCTCAATTGAACTTAATCTGAACGATTTTCGATACAACTGCAGCAAAACAAACAGGAAAGTTTTTGTTGAAAAGCTAAACGACAGCTGTAAATTGTTGTGTGTGCCACGTTGAAAATAGTTTAAGAACCGCCATCAAGCTGTTTAACTTACCGCAAATCTACAACCAGACCACAGCGGACTTCTCTCGTCCCAGCAGCAGCAGTAGCAAAATGACCGTATGTGACACTAACTGCCTTACTTTCTGCAAGTAACAAACATCATTTAATTAACAATTATTCTATTTATTTTGCTAAGGTGCATGAATTTAAAGTGGAAATGACTTGCGGCGGCTGTGCCAGTTCCGTAGAAAAGGTCTTGGGCAAATTGGGCGGTAAGTACAATGCAAGTGTATGTACATACATGGATATGCATTAGTGTGTGTGTGAACTGTTGTAGTTGAGTTTGGAGGGAGCTTAACTTTAGTATTATAATACATAAATAATACTAGAGTATTCGCAGTCCACCTTATCAGGCGTCGGTTATTGTTTAGTTGTTGTGGTTGCCAGCAAAAATGTCTGTTTATTTTGTTACTCTTTTTTTTACAGATAAGGTGGAAAAAGTGAATGTCAATCTGGATGAAAAAACCGTAACCATTACCTCAAACTTATCGGCCGACGAACTGTTGGAGCAGCTGCGCAAGTCGGGAAAGGCGGTTTCATATGTCGGTGTGAAGAAATGAGACGAGTTTCTCAGCAAGTTTCAGAAATACGGCAAACTGAAACTTGAAGTCTAATCGATGGATATCCCACAAAGGATCCAATCATTGTCGTGGCTGTTCATATATAGGATCCAATCGATGAAATCATTCAAACGTACAGCGTGATGCATATAATGGTTCAATCAAAATTGTTTTCGAAAAATATTAGATTTTATCAAAATTATGAGATGATCTTATCTATACATTATGCTCTTGCCCAAATTTTACGTAGCTCGATATTTAATTATACAGTATATTAAAAGCGTTATATACATACAAACATAGATTCAGAATTTAAAATTCAATTGTTTAATAACTAAGTAGAGAAATTAATTAATAAAGTATTTGCCCTTATTAAAAATATTTAGAAATATTTCAAATATATTTGCAATGTAGTTCAGCTAATTAAATAAATACATATATGCCAATTAGCTTCTTATGATAAATAATAATTATTAACATGCATATTTAATGCAAATTTTAATAACATACATCTTCTTAAAATACTTATAATAAATAAATCATTTGTTTTTCAAAACTTTAATTAAATTTTTTATCAAATAAAAAAGGAATTGATATTGGTTCTTTTAGCTGCCGTGTCATATTGTTTTACATGTCTGAGAATATGAGGCACACCCTAGGCGGATTCCATGAAATGCGGGCACTTAGTCAAGCGCGAGAATAGAGAGAAGCTGTCCCAGCGAATCAACGACAACGACAAATGTCCAGCTAACGTTTGTTTTTAATAACAACAATAACAATAGAATAGAGGCTCGAGCATGTCCATAAAATGTCATAAATCTTGGGAACGGCAACCCAAAGTTATCAAAATGTATTTTGAAACATGTTCGAGGCGTAACGAAATTATCAATCAAATGCCACAATGGCATGCAAAGAATGCAACACACACGCACACACACTACTAATTGAGTTTAGAGCTGAGTCCACAAACGGAACGTTGCCTCGGAATTTGATGTTGTCGTCGTCGTCGTCGTTGTTGTTGGTGTCGCTACCTGCGTTCTACCTTTTGCTTTGTTGCGGTTGCATTTTGCAGCTCGTGTTGATTTATGCCCCATGCGGCGACAACGGAACCTAAACATCAAGGAACCCAGAATCCGAATCAGAAACAGAACCAGGTCTCTTAGCCAAAAGGTCTGAGAGGAATCCGTATACCCAAATCGGTCACTGCCTGTGCGGCTGTCACAACAAAACGTCAACAACACAGTCACGTCCTTGCCCCATGATTATTTTCAAGTGATGCAAGAGATTTACTGATTACGTTTCCAGCCACCTCTCCTTCTCCACTCTCCCTCTTTCTCTCTTCTCTCCCCGCTCTCTTTCGCACTCTTTCGGCCATCTCGCCAGCCAGTAGGTAAAAACAAATTATTAGCGCTAATGCCATTTAAATTACCTTAGTAAAAATAACAGCTGGTGTCTCCGTCTTCTGTCCTCTGTCTTCTGTCTGTCTGTCTTGCGGACCCTGCGCATTGTCTTGCTGCATAAAAATTCCTGGCAACAATGTGGCTAATGTGTTGGCCAACTGTCAGGTGTTTTACGACTTGGAAATGCTCTTATCTAATTTATTATTGACTTTCAGATTTCCTTTTATATAAATCAGTTAATCAAATCAGATAATATCTTTTTATATTGATATTGAAGTTTTAAATTTCATTGATTTTATAGGGTTAACTTATTTTTATTTCGGAGTTAAATTTTTTTATTTCAAGTTGAAAAAAAACATTTTCCGGTGAATAACTTAAATTTTAGTTTAGAAAATTCCTTCACAATTTGTTTACCCCACGGAATACGTGGAATAAGCTTATAATCCTATTTAATGGCAAAAATTTGTTTTGAAGCTATTTGCTATAGTAAATTTCTCCTCTGCTTACGGCTGATATCCGACAATATCGGGAACTATATCATCGACTTTATGGGTTACCGCAGAAGACGCTGCAAGGTGTTTGCAGAGATTCTACGACTATTTGCAGTTGCCGTTGCTTCTTTCTGCATGTTCTCTTACAAACTGGAGGCTTTTGAATTTGTCAATCTGTTTGCAGCCCTTAAATGAATGGCAATTATTTGAAAAAAGAAATAAAAATAATATGATATAAAAATATATAAAATAAATAAATAAATGGGGAAAGAGTTAAACATTATTTATTTAAGAGTATAATAACTTCGTTGCATTGTCCTCGAGTGTATCTTTTCTGTATTTTTTGTTTTTGGTGTTTGCACACTTGGTACATTGAAAACATTCCAAAAATCGCTGGTTAAATTCTTTGTCGCATGCTTTTCAGCAACTCGCAACTCAACCAGTTGGGCAGTTGGCTGCCCAGTTGATCAAGTGGCTGGCTGGCTGCCTGGCTGCCTGGCTGCCCTGGCGTTCGAGCTTGGTTCACGTTTCGGGGCATTGGCAGGAGCAGAGCGTTGAGTACACGGACCGCGACTGGTTTCCACATGGCGGCAGCTTCAAGCAAGCAAGACAAAAAATACAAAAAAACATCGAAAAATCGAGAAATACCGCGACCACAGTTCGCCGCTCTTTATTGTCATAAGATTTGAAAAGAACCGACAGTCAGAACAATGGCACACTAAACTAAACTAACCTGGCCAACGGCCGGGGCAATAAATTCCAAAAAAAAACAAAGTTGTGACGATGCCACCACAAATCTCAAACACGACAAGGTCGTTTCCAGCTCTCTTTCCCATCCGATCTGTCACCCTTTGTCGCTGTTGTTGTTAAAGATTTGCCAGGCTCGGTTCATTGAACCTGCGAAGACTCCTACGCGGTGGAAGCACCAAACTAAATGTACATTTGGCCAATTGCAACTGCAACTGGAAACAGTAGCCAAGATTTTTACGCCAAATGTGCAAATTGCAATGGACTTCGAGTGCTTCGCTCGATTTCTGTGCTGTGGCAAACCTGTCGCTGCTGCCGCCCCATGGACATTCCAGGGGGTTGAGGTTGAGCGTGTGCCAAGCCCACGACAACGAACAACCAACAGCCGAGAATCGACAACGACAACGACAACAACTACGGAGCAGCGGAGTCATGGAACGTCTGGTCATAACAAGAGCAAAAATGCTAAGCGTAAATAACTCATAGATAATAATGCCATGCATTTACGAGCAAAAGCAATTGCAATGCAGCCAAAACAAAAGACTTAGGACACGAACTTGCCAAAGGAGCAAACGAAGCGGCCGAGGCAACCATCGCATCGAGTCATGTAACAGACTTAGTTAGTCGCAGCCTCAGTCAGCGCAGCAGCAGCAGCAGCAGCAGCACCAGTAAAATTGGCTCAAAAACAAGATCAACTGGTTTCAACAACAACAACAACAAATGAAAAAAAAAACTCACTCAAAATGTTGAGCTCAAGACCTGTTGAGACCCAAGCAAGACCCATTGTTGGTCTATTGCGCGTGCCGAGTGCTGTGCGCTGTAAAAATACTTTTCCCAAAGAAGTTTCAGTTGTGTTTTTGACTTTTCGTCGTGCAGAACGATTCTTCCCAACGTGATCAACGCCAGACGCAAAACGCAGCCGCGGGCGTTAAATGGCTGTATGTGTGTGTGTGCGTGTGTGTGTTGCTCTGTGTGTGTCGGTGTAATATTCGCGAAAAGTTGTTTTTCGCTACAACTCATACTTACATACAAATATACATGTTAATGTGCGAGTATGTGTAGCACATGCATTCAGTATACATATATAAAGTCAATTTTCCTGTTAACGAAACCTGCCAAAACTGCTGCAACAACAATATCCAAAAGACAACAACAACAACATAAGTTGCATGCAACATAAGTAAATTTTTGGTGTCGAGTGCCCCCTTAGTCCTCTGTGTTTTATTTTTTGTGCTAAGTGCTAAGTATGTAAATGCCTGGCCGATCGTAAAGTATTCGTGAATAAATGTACGAAAATAAATGTTTGCTGAGTACTCGCAGTTTTCGGTGAAAGTAAAGCAATTTGTTTAATTAATTGCACGCAAGCCTCAACCAGTCAGCAAGTAGATTTGTGTGCCAAGTTTAGACCAAGTTTATGAAGCGGATTACTCTACATATCTGATTGAGCAAACCAGTGAGAATATATACTCTATATCGGGATAACCATTTGGATATTTTTACGATTCTATTGGATAAAGAACAACCCCAAAAACTACTTCAAGAATATTTGAGCAAAAGGATAAAACTGTTAAAGGTGAGTGCAAAATTTGAGGAATATACAGACAAGAAAATTTTACAATCAATGAAAAATATTTATTTGTATTAATAGTAAAAAATTTGAAAAGAATGAAAAAAAATGTAAATGAGTACTTCAAATAAACTTAAAAAATTAAGAAAAGCATTCAGGATTATACCAAAACTTAAAACCATTAATAAAAGTTCTTAAAACAAGTTCAAAACTAAGTCCTCAAGAAGATTACACCTCATTGTTTACTTCAGAGAACCGTTTAATTCCCAATTCTGAACTATTTTGAATAATTTAAATTTAATTCCAAAAACCAATCAGTGTGTTTCTTTCCGAAACAGTAGTAATAACTAATGCTCAATTTAAAATCGTTTGTTTATCCCTATAGCAGATCTTAAGTCGAGTAGCAAATTTGTGTTCCACACCTAGAAACGCATTACTAATGAGTTGATTCTTAGGCTAATTTAATGGTAATAATACAAAGAAATATGAATAAATTTATGTGCAGGTTAAAATTGAATAGAATTCAGCAAATATGCAAAGTTACAACGTTTTTGAAAGCCACTTTCTGTGTCGCAACCCAATTCAATTCCAATTCCAATTCTCATTCCCATTTCAATTCGAATTCATGTCAAGTCGAATTTTGAGGCTTTTATTTTTCGATGACTCTTTGGCAAAACGGTCAAGCCGCCTTTTTGTCAGTAAGCCGAAAATATGTCACATACATGTATCTGATAGATACTTTTGCTATTTTGCCGTTCTGGTTTTAAGTGGCTAACAAACAAGCTCGTAAATAGCCAAATACACAAATGTATCCATACCATATGCATATACGAGTATGTATGCATGTATTTAGGTATTTGCATATACAACCAATGGTGAACTATTTTTATTGACTTAAGCTTTGACGTTTGACACCTTTGCGCTTTTGTTTACGATTTAGACCAATGGGAAAGAACAGTTTTTATTTTTAAAGAACCGTCATGTAAAACATATAAACAGGTAAAACAACATGAGGGCTAATTAACCGCATTTATATATATTTCAATATTTTAATGTTAACGCAAATCGAAAGCTGCTGATAGAGATAGGGATATGATAAAAGATATGCCTTGCTTAAATAAGGTTCTATAAATATTTTCTTATAAGTAAATAATAAAAAAATTAGATTTTGAAAATAAATATTTTTTTACATAATTTTTGTAGTCAAATAAGAGCAGTTAACTAAGATAAATTTAAAATTTAATATAAAAGTAAAAAATTTGATTTAAAATATTCAGAAAATGTAAAAATTTCATTTGGGCTTAGATTAAATTTTGCCTGTAATTTCCTTAAACTAAATTTAATTTGTTAACAATAGAGACTGAATTATTTATAATGTCTATTCTCTTAAATAAATTCCGGAACAACATGTTTCGGAATGTTTCCACACTGCACACAAAGCGTACAAAAATTCTATTGTATAAAAGCCTTTGAGTCGAATTCAGATTGTAGCTCGCGATTGTGGACAGCGGCAAAGCTAGGCTGAGAAAGAGAGGGAGAGAGAGAGACATGGTGCTAGAGAGAGAAACGTAAGGCGCTCGTGCCGACACACCTGAGACTTAACCCAGAGTGATTCAACGGCGAGCAGATCGAATGTCTGGCATTATTGAAACATTACGAGATCATTTTATAGGGTCGCAGTCAAAGCGAAAGGGCCACAAAGAAAAAATAGAGAATTTATACACCTTTGTCAGTTCCAATCAAAGATCACAAGATCGAGCTAACTTTTTTAATTACCAATGGAACCATTTGTTGTTGTTGTTGTCGTTGTCAGTGTTGTGTTGTCGTTGTTGTTGTTGGGTGTTTGATGGGCGCATAATCGAGACCGTTATGCTGTCCCCTTTGCGGTTGTCACCTCGGAGGGGAAAGGGGAGTGGCCCTTTGTCTATAAGCCAATTGTCCGTTAAGTGCAGCAGACCAACTTGATCCGATCTCGGATTGCATAAGCTGCCAGCTGAACATATTATTCACTGTCAGAGATTTTGTTACTTTGTTTTTACCTCCGCGTTTTTTATTTATTCTCCTTAAGCTATTTGCCCCCTCGACTGACATCGCGCGACAGTCGAGCAGCAAAAATGCTGTTTCGGTGGCATTTTTCGTGGCCCAAAAATGAAAAAAAAGTGAAGAAAAGCACACGAATTGCTCCTACATAATTTAAATGTCAATGAGCGAAAGAGCAGACAGACAAGCAGACAGAGAGACAGGCAGACAGACAGTCAGTTGGGCCCAACAGAGTGACCTAATTTTGGGGAGCCATTGTTGCCCCAGCTTGCTGCATGCAACTAAGCTCAACAAAAAAAACAACAAAATAAAATAAAATCAGAAACACTTTCTCTTGATCGGATTCTGGCCAACTTCGAGCAGCGTCTCGTCTGTCTGCAATTAAGAGAAAATTTAATTTTGAATTTATTAAACACACCACAAAATACGAGCAGAGGAGCCAAAAAAATTCATTTGGCTCGTTCGTTTTCACATAAATCAAAAAAGGTTGCCCTGCTCTCATACCATAATTATTTACAGGCCATGTGGAAGATACTGGTGTATAATCAAGTTCTGGTTAAAAGCAGCAGCAGATTCATAATTAGCCACCTTATAGATTGGGCTTCTTTAACGAACGATAAACAATCGCATTGTTTATTTTTTATTCTTTTCTTGGTTCTTTTTTGTTTAAAATTTTCAGCACAATTATTAATCAGAACAGTCTTGTTAAAACTCAATAACTTAAGATGATATCGATGTGATATAAGGTGGAGTATATTGGAGGTCTAGAAAAGGATATTATAAGCTGGTTAAATTTATATATGTATATTCATATACTTAAACAGTAGTTGACTAAAAGTAAATAACATTTTTAAATAAAATTCGGATAGTTATATTTTAAAGATCTACAATTAAAAAAAATAAACAACAAAAAATGTGCCAGCAGTTATTAAAATAAATACGTTGAATGTGATATAAATATGGTTTACAAATACTTTTACGAATTTTCAAGAGTAATAAACATATTTTAGTATAAAAGATTTAAAAGTTTTTAAGCCGTTCGGATTTCAACTACGACTTAAAAAATTTGATATAAAGAGACAGATTAATCACAGAATTTACTTAAATTCATTCTATGCACTTATATAATAATATTCTATGCAAAATGGCTACCATCCACACATGTTCAAATTAATTAAATAGCTGGGTATACCGCAATCGAATTACCTCCTGTTTTCAAATGGAGAAATGAGAAAAATTCTTTTCTCATAATCAAATCGATTGATTTACTCTCGCTTGGATGCTGAGACGCCTGGCTGCCTGAGTAGCAGACCCATGTTAAATCGTAATGCCGCAATCAAAGTGAAGTTACAAGAGTTGTGGTAAAGAGTCTAATATCTCAAGAGTGAATAAAAAAAAGTAAGGAGAAGGGAAAAAAAAGAAACCCGTTCTATATTCAAGTGTTTGCACTAGGCTTGACAGCAAAGCGCAGCCGATGGAATTCCTTGAGAGTATCAGTTACAAAACGTTTCAATTTTTTGCTGCCTCACTGCGCCGCGTCCATTTGGAAAAAAAGTAATTTCGGATCGGTTATCGTTGACCATTTGTTTGTTTTGAGCCATTTTAACACGCGCTTGCGCCCCCGGCCATCGATGAGACCAACAAACAGACAGACACAGCGACAGACAGACAGAATAGATAGATACTTGGGTTAACTGAGCAAGCGAGGTTGAACAAAGAAATAGTGGAAAGAAATAAGATACATTTGGCACATAGTTAAGAATGTTAACCAAATTGGTTAAAAATAAATCGATGATATTATTTAGATAGTAGCTGAAATCGCAATCTGTATCTGTATCTGTATCTTAAGCTTTATCAGCATCTGGGTATCTGGGTATTAATGTATCTGCGCACAAACTGCCACCGCAATATGCCTATAAATGGCTAATGACAATCGATTTGCATAAGCAACGCAATTAATCTTTGTAATAACTAGAAATCGAATTTGAATTCGAATCCGAATCCGAAACCGAAACCAAAAAGACAAACACAACAAATCACAGCCAGAGGCTTGAAAATTATGTGTATGAGACTTTCAACGTGTATCTTTTAGTATGATTAATGAATGAAACCAAAAGCCAAATCGAAGCGATCCGAAAGATGCGATGGCCAAGCCAGCTTAAAGCCCAGCTTATCGAAGGGACTGTCTTTCATTATTCAAATTATTATTGAAAGGGCGTAGAAGGCCAAATCTATTAGTGTCACGTCTATGCGGCTAGAACAGAGGAAGACAGAAAAGAACCTTAATCAAAGAATGAAGCCTCAGATGCCTCAATAACCCATTGACGATAACACCAACGCCTGGTCAATTCTTGCTGCATTGTTGCATATTAATGTGGCATGTCAGACTCAAACAGTTAGTTCCCTGTGCGGCATATTAATTATGAAATTTCTTCCCCAATAACATACTCGTATCTTCTGCGTGTGAGAATATGTGCGTGTGTGTGTGCGTGAGTGTGTGTGCGTGTGTGTGTGTTTTGTATCTTTCACGGTCTCTCTCCTCTGACTTTCTGGCCTTTCACTTCGGAATGCGGTAGCCGCGAAACGCAGCCCATAAAGCACATAAAATAAAAAACCAAGCGAAACAAAAAAAAGAACAGCAACAACACAAGCCGGTCAGTTCGGATTCCATTTAGCGGTAAGCAGTGCGATCAGATTTAGCCAAATATCTTGGCCAGCCTGTTACGCGTTCTTCACCATAAAATATAATAAATTTACTGATTTATTTGTGATGATAATGGAAACAAACATTAAGCATTATAATGGCTGCAATTAAATGCAATGTTTATTTTATGCGATCAACAACAGAACGAAGAAAGGCTTTAGTTTTCTGTTGGAATTTCTGTAAGCTCAGAAAGAATAAATTTTTAAGCTCTTTTGTGGAATTTGCATTTAGTTAGTTTGTCTCAAATTATTTTGCACTCTTTTCATAGTTGGATTTTCCTACAGAACATAAAAATATCTTCAACTAAAAAATAACTAAAAATAGCTAAATTAAAGAAGTAATAATACTCTGCAGTGTGCGAGCTTTGGCTATAAACTGTGTAAACTGATATCATTGACTAGACAGAATCATTGAGAGAGTTCTCAGAGATTTCTCGATGGGGTCCCATAAATCTGCCAATGGCATCCGAGCAACTGTTAGAGCGACTGTTGGTCAACGACTAATGCCATTTAAAATGCGGCAGTTTAGCTGCCATTTATATGGGTATCTATCGACGTTCTTTCGACTTCGTTTATCGACTGTCAAAGCAAACACGCCTAATTAATGCACTCCCAGCAAAAGAAGAACACATAAAATATCTACGAACACAAAAAGAAATCTCTCTGAGATGACCCCAAATAATCCAATAAAGCTTTTGATATCAATAAAGGGCCAAAATGATTCAAATGCTGAGCAAATATTTAAGACACGTTTTCGTGAACTCTTGGAGTGCTCTTCGGACCCCATTAACAGCGGAAGCCCGCACAATCGAGCTCTGCTAAAATTATGAAATTCATAAGGTCGATCGCACCAAGTCATTAATCATATGAAAAAATATAACGGATGGTTTAGCCAGACATCTGTCGAAGACTCTTTGCTCGAAACGTGTAATCATAAAATGTTGAAAAGCTGAAAAGTTGAAAACAGAAACATTGGCATTCCTTCAAAGAGCTTTTTTTGTGGATCACCACACGAGTAGAGAGCAAACTAGGCGTTGGCAGTGCATTCTCATCTCACTCTCAACTTTTAACAGCCATCCTAAGCTATCGAAGCATCCGTCCCCTGGGGCACTTCCGATAAGATCGTACTACTCGTACAGTGTTCAATAGAAAACAGAACACAAGACAGACGACAGACAGACAGCCCTGCTATTTGCCTGAACTTGAGCATTTTTACCGGGAACGATAACACAACTAGCTACATAACAAGTTGGTGTGATGCACTCGAAAGTGCTCAACTTTATGATGCCCTGTTGCCCAAAGAAAATAATCATATATTGGTGCTCGAAATTACATGCACTGGGAGAAAAAAGTTGGCCCAATGAAGTTGATTTAAGTATTTCAACGTTTGACTTTCATAAAATACAAGTTTTTAAAGGTTTTCCTAGCGATACAGACGTGACAAATATCTAACGAAAAGCTCAAAAAACTGTTGAAACATAACAAACAATATGAAAACAAGAAAATTATAATAGTTTATAGTTATCTTTATATTTATCTTTTTTAATTTTTACTTTATTTACAGTCATATCAGAAAACTGTCAGATGATTTCAGGCGACCTTTGTCAAAGTTTCAAATATCACGTATACGATTAAATAGGTTGAAAATTAAAGTCACAGATTATTTAAAAATAGCCTTTTGTTGATTTTTGTGTGTTTGCTGAAGTTATTATTGTAATTTAATATGCAGAAGTGGTTTAACGGGGCTCAGCACGCGATCCGCTCGTAAAATTGTTTTTAATTATTTGGTGAAACTTCTCCGGAAGATACACAAATTATTGTGTATTCTAATGGATTTCCAGACTTGATTAATATAAACATGTGCATGTTTTGCAAAAGAAAAGAAGCTGTGCCCATTCGTAATATGCCCATTTTGTTAACGTATTGGGTGCTGGGTATAAAAAGCATTTTATAGCAGAAAAATGCCTGACAAATGGCTGGCAACAATTTCCGACGAAATGAAATCGAACGGCATTGATTGCATGCCAATGTGGCTCCAAAGTTCTTGGCTGACACCTGCAGCCAGAGCCCAGACAAGTAACCATTTATAGAGTAGCAAGACGATCAACAGACGATCAACTTTCAAGGCGAATGACGCAAAGCACGCAATGCTACCGCTCCTGCCCCTCCTCCCCCGCTCCCTTCCCCTTTCCAACCCCTCTTCCATAACTCTGCCTCTGTTGCTGTCTCAGGCATCGTCTCAGTTCTTTGTCTGAGACTCTCTGTGGCTTTCTCTGGCGACGCTGCTGCTGCGTTAATTATTATGAGCAGAGGAAGTGAAGACGACTTTGGCAGCGACTAATTGCACTCGGGGTGCACTCGGTAATTTGTAGAGCCAGCCTTAGAGGCTAGACAACAATCAAACTGACACCGAATGTCTGAGCTTTGTCAATCCACTTGAATCATCCATTTAAATCTATGCTTTTTATATCTTTTGCAGCGCCACAATATGCAATTTTAAATTGTAACAAACGAAGACTCTGCTGCCAAAATGCCCACTCGCCACAATTGGGATACGGAGCGCGTGGGCGTGGCACATTTAGCTGGCGCACTAAGTCCACTTTGCATAACCGATGCCAACCATGAGATACTACGGCCAAAACCACGCAGGTAAACTTCAGGCTTAACAAATTATTCTATTTAATTTATTATATTTTATTATAATTTATTTGTTGTTGATCAATAAGAATTTTATATTAACTAAATTATATTTGCAATTAATTTTAAAATACACATATTGGTAAGGTGCTAATTAAGGTGCCTTCAGAGCAATAAAATATAGTTGCGGCTCCATTGCCGGGGCATGTAAATTCATTTGATGCCTTTGAAAAAAACTATGAACTATGGAAATAATATAAAATGAATATGAATTTTCTGGAATAGGTGGTACTTACTATATTGAAATTATTCCTCCCAATCCTCCTCCATCTTCTCCTTCTTCTCCTTCTTCTTCTTTTCCCGATACACCTTGTTTTCTTCCTTCTTTTGCTCCTTTTGCTGTTCCTTCCGTTCGGATTGTAGCTCCTCTTTTTTTAGTTGAATTTTATATAATAGTTCCGGATGTTTAGTCTGTAAAGAAACATAAACTTAAACGCGGTCTTTCCCCCTCCCCCCTCTTTCTCTACCTTCACATGCCGGTACAGATTCCCCGTCTGGTTGCGTTGTATCCTGTAAACACGATGTGGAGAACATATAACACATAAAGCAATAAGTCTTTTGGACGAATCCCACGACTTTTCAAATATGCCGCACTCCATAATTGGTGGAGAAGACATGTTGGGGTGGGTTTTTATTGAGCCGGCGAAAAACAAGTTTGGTCAAACTGCGCACTTTCTTCTTCTCCTCTCACATCGCATTTGTAGGTCAGACGACGAAGGCGACAATCTGAGCTGGATGTTGCTCGAGTCAGGGTCGACAAATGGGGCACGTTCCACGAATTCCGCACCATTGCACTGAACACGTGTGAAACTGATACGGCGTCGTGCTTCAGAATTAGGTTTTTTGTATGTTTTTTTCTTGTCCGCTGCGTGCTCGTTCAAAAAATTCAACTTTGAGCTAGAGCTTTGAAAAAAATATCAGAAATTTTGTTGAATTTTTCTTGAATTTCGTACGTTTTTTGTTTCTCAAGTTTTTTGTTATTTCTCAATTTTTTTGTTATTTCTCAATTTTTTTTTGGTTTTTTCTCAATTTTGCCACCAAAACCATTTCTAAATAAACTTAATTATTTTACCTAATTTTGGATTTTGTTTTTTTTTTTAATTGTTTCTCAGCTTTTTTTAATTCATTTTTGTTCTTTTTTTTCAAATTTCGCGCACTTTCTTCTTCTTCTTGCGTTTGCTTGTTATTTATTGGCTGCTGAAGCAGTAAACGAGCGATAGATGGCGCTTTTAATATTTTTATAATCGAAATGCTTAAAAGTATGCTACACTTTTTTATTTGGTTGTTAAGCCCAGTGGGTGATATTTATTCGAACTGTTTGTAAATATGTACTGTTTTTTGTCCCACGGGAAAAGGCAAAGAAAGGCCGTAAGCGACCACTAGGTGGCGCCAATTAAATGAGCCCCCCAAAAGCATGCTATGCTTTTCAAATGCTTGAAAACTGTCAAATTTGCGCGCTAAAATTTAAAATGAAAATTTGAAATTTTCAAAAATCAATTAAAAGTTAAATAAAAATAATTTTAAAAAAACAACAAAATCCAAAATTTTGTAAATTAATTAAGTTCAATCTAGATTGGTTTGGTGCAGTTCACTCTTCGCGTGGCAAAGTTATTAAAAAATCCATAAAATAAAAAAATTGTAAACGAGAAAAATGAAACAAAAATTCTAGTCAAATTTTTAAAGTTCTAGCTTCAAAATTGAAAATGTTCATTTTTATGTCGCGAAAAAACTTCGCACTTTTGAAAGTTGTTATTTTATTTAAACACCAGAAAATGAAGAACTAATGAAAATAATAATAAAAATATTTATTTATTTTATTTGTATTTGTTTTTCACATCGTCTAGGTATTTGTAGAATTTGGAATATATCAATAAATTTAATAAAAACGCAAACAAGTACATACAAAATTTTACGAATTAAAAACCAATTAAATTTTAAATTAAACACGTAAGATTTGAACTAAAAATTCGCATTATTTTTTATTTTTTCAAAGTTTTACTTATAAATATTTGCTTTTTAATTTTGTTTTTATATATGTATATGTCATGGGAATATAATTATTTGACTTTATACAGAGACCTTCTGCCAGAGTATGAGTGTTAGCATCGATGCTTCGACTTAGCAAGACCTTCAGTCGGACGTCTAAAAGTATCGATGCTGCTTAAAGAGATAGTTTTTTCGTTCTTGGTTCTTGTTTTGTTCTGTTTCTTTGCTGCTGTTTCCGATAGGTCTCGAGTCCAAACCAAACAATGGATACTATTTTTGGTCTTGGACACTTGCATGCACAATTGTGCACAAAAGCGTGAAGCGTCCAAAGTTGAATGGACAATAAACTTTACTTTTGTTTGTCGTTGTCGTTGTTTTTGTTGTTGTCTTTTGGTTCTGATCTGCGACCAACTTCTTTTCGGAAGTAGTAGTAATACCATTACACGCAACAACAACAACTAAAAATATGGCAGACTATTTTTAGGAAATCTACAGACATTTCTTGTTGTAGAAGATGATTCAGAAGAAGAAGCAGAAGAAACGGGCACAAGACGTCTAGATATCTTTTTGAAATCGCATTGTGAAGCCGGTCAAGGTTAATTTAGGGAAAATTAATGCTAACGTTGTCAGTGTCAGACTGAATAGAGCAAACGATCTTCACTTGGTCAGCGGATGTGGGCCAAAAACAATATCAAACAAGCAAAAAAATAATAATAATGACAACTTACTTTACGACTTAGCGCTATGAATATTTAAAAATAGCTTACTTCTACTATTTTGCCAAGTCATAGAAAACATAAACTAATTCAATTTAATTGAAAACTCTGTAAGTTGAAAATACAAATAAATCAATGCGATTTCCGACTCGATTTCTCAATCAAACAAAGCCGCAACAATTGCAGATTGAAATCTCTTCCAGCTGTGTGTGTGAGTGTGGAGTGTGTGTGTGATGCATGTGCACAACACAACACAACACAGGAAGCCAAAATATGACTGGCATTTTGGAAACTTTTTGCATGGACAAACAATTAAACAAAAAGCAAAGGTTTTGAAATACGTGTAACAACAAACAAATGACAGTGCGAGTAGAAAGAAATTCACACAAATGAAAGTGAAAATGGCAAAATGTGAATAATTAGCTGCAAACAATAACAATAATAATAATATATACACATAGCAAACGAACGCGAATAGGAAAAATTTACTCAAAATTCGCCACACAAATTCCCCGCAGCAGCAGCAACAACAGCAACTAATTGTATCTGTATCTGTCTTGTTGTATCTGTATCTATGGCAGCCAAGTTAGCAACAACTACAATCCACGCCAATGACAATGGCATATACCTCGGTCTCGGCCTGGGTCTCCACTTGGCTTTGGGCTTACTTTGGCTTCGGCTTCGGCTTCGGCTTCAACCTGGGTCTGGGCCTGGGCCTGGGCCTGCAGTCGAGGGCAATAAACCCCGGCATAGTTGTTACATTTTTCTATGAAGCATCTTCATGCGACGACATGAGGCAAGTGAAAATGTTGTTACCTTTTTACCTTGCTCGTGCCGCTGCCTCAGTCGCTGCCAACACTTTCTTTCACACAAACAGAGACTGATACTGAGGCAGACACATTAAAGTCAAGCGCATTGAAACCTGGTATATTATCCATACACCCGGAGAAAAAATATTTATTTTAAGATATGACCAAATTTAACTTAAATGTATTTAGATTAAATATATATTACTTTATTTGAATTATTATTTTTATTTTAATTTTATTTAACTTAAGCTCACAGATCTGTAAGGCTTATTTAAATATTTGGTGAAAAATATGTAAATTAAATAAATTCTCAGTTCATATTTTTAATATGAAATTAAATTTTAATATATTTAATTTAAATAAATTAGTTTCAAAATTAATTTGAATAAATATATTCAAATTTAATTTGCACACATCATAGACTTATTAGTTTCATGCCTAACGCTCAGGTAAAATAGTTATATTAATGTGTACAAATTAAAATATCACGCATTTTTCTCTAAGTGTATGAACGTGTGTATCTGTGAGATACTTTTAACGCTTGTCAAAATATCTAAGACTGCAGTCAGCATTGCTGGACGCGAAAGTGTGGGAGTTGTTTGTGGCAAGCCAATGTCAGCTGTTGCCCAGTCTTTGCCACATGCCTCAAGCCACATGCCTCATGCCACATGCTAGAGATAGAGTCACGTTAACGTCACTCACTTGACTAATTAAGCCGTTAAAGCCAAATGCGATCCCAAGTTAAAGCCCAACGGAAGCAATGCCCCTCATCGCCTCATCCAATGACCGCAACTGCTGCTCCTCTTGCCCCTCTTGCCCTTCTCTCAATGGGCAATGTAAAGCAGGCGGAACAGATGCGGAAATCTTGTTAGCGCCCCAACACAATCAACGCATATGTATCCATAAATGTAAACTACAAATCAGGTGGCAAGACATCAGCAGATGTAATGATAGCTACTAAGGCATGAAATCTGAAATTACATAAGAGAGTCACAGGTAATAAAAGCAAAAAAATAAAAGTAAAAATTCAAAAGAAAACAGCCAAGTACTGATTGCTTTGGTTTTTCGACCTTATATAAGCACTGCAATTAGCTGCATAAACAAAACATCAACAAAACATCCACAAAACTCGCAAGCCAACACACAACGAACGCACATCAAAGTCTCGACTGGTCTTTGACCCCCTTCATGTTTCCTGTTTTAAACCATAAACAAATTATAGTTTATTTTATAAATCAAAACCCTAAATGTACCCATTGGCTTGTCAATATTTCCAGTTTGATATAATTAACATTATAATTTAAATTATTTTAAATTTGAATTAGACTTCTGAATTTCCCCCTATATTTTATCTAATTAAATAATTTTATTGACCTTGCATAAAACGATCTTTATTTAGTTAATAAACCACACTTTTTTATATATTAGTTAACAAAGTCTTTTTATTTTTAAAAAACAATTTCTATCTGTCGATCAAAGTTCGTTTCTTCGAAGCAAATTGAAATTTACTAGATGAAATTCGAGTTTTTGTTCCCAGACTTGAAGAAGTGACTCGACGAAAAAGATTTCGGCCTAAACAATTTATGTCAAAAGAAATGATGAAAAGTCTTTCTGCATTGCAGCAATATATTTAAAGTTTTTCTGAGCCACAAAATCTGTTATAAACTTAAACTTACCCAGCCAGAACATTAACAATTAATTCTAATTATATTTATGTCTTAACGATGTTATTAATGGCCCACAGCCAAACGAGTTATGCTCAAAGACCGAGTTCTAATGATCTACTAACTTAAAGCAAATACCGATAGCAATTTCCTGTTCAACTGACGGCATTAAAAACGAAAGTTCCTTAAGCTTAGACTTTGTTTTTTGGGCTTGGTCTCTTTTGAGCAACTGCAGCAATCTCATTAGTTGGTCCACTCAATTGACATACATACTCAATAGTTTTGGATATTATCCATATTGTGGGTATTACTGCAGCCCCCAAAGGGCCGGGCAAGACTAATAGGTTTTTTTTTGTCTTTTGAATTTTTCTTTGAGGTTTTGGCTTTTGGCTTTTTGAATTGCAGTTGCCGCCTTTGGCCAGTTTTTCCACCTTCTCTCTACCTCTTTGTCTCTGTCTGTCTCTTCATTTTCTGTCGAGCTGGTCGAGTTGTTTTATAAACACGCAAATCTTACATTAAACTTTTGCTTTTTTCGGCTCTTTTTGTGTAATGGGTGTAAGCATATTTATAGTCTGTCATTACTATTCCGTAAATTAAACTTTTTAATGCGCAAATTGTTTCGTTCATAATTTTGTTTTTAAATAATTAACTACGCCAGCAAGTTTAGCTAGAAACCCAAAGAGTACAGAGAAGAAAGTTATTGTGTAATCCAAAGTAAGTAAATAAATAGAGCCTAGTCTTGACTTTAAGCTAGTTTTTCCGCATTACGTGGGCGTTATTTTGTTTTCATTTCTCTCCCTCTTTTCTTCGTGGCTCTTTCACTGACCAAATGACCAGCTATTGGTCATAACTTTCTAATTGCGTTTTCGGTGTACATTTCGGTATTTGGCTGCAGGCCCTAGGATGCGATTCTTTGAGCAACAAAAGATTATGGTAAAGCCGCCCAATAAAACAACAAGAGAACCTCAACGTACCGTTAGATCAACAAGATGGTCTGCCATAAATCATTAGAAGCAGGTTACGCTTTAACAATTTATCTCTGGTACACATGAAATGTATCTACCAGATGTATCTTCAACTCAACCTACGCGTGTCTGCACATGCTCAGAACACAAAACGTGATCTTGGACCTGTGCCAGTGACTCTGTCTCTGTCTCTGCCCCTGACTCCGTGGCATTCTCTGTCTCTCCATCTGGCTTTGAACAGGCAGGCGCGGAAGGAAGGAAGGAAGCCAGCAAAACGATCTGATAAGTGTCAAGATTGTATAACCTTCGAGTGTCTCCCAGGCCACAGTTGCACTCGGCACTCGGTCTCTCAAAACAGTTGTACATAATTAAATTCACAAAGTCAAGGCATAGAGATGAGCGGCAATTCACCACATTTAATTTAAATGTGATTGAAAAGAAATTAAAACTGAATAAGAATAAGTGTATATATATGTACATATATACATATTAATAATATTTGCAACTCAAATTATAAAATTTATTATAATGTTAATCCATAATTTAAAAATAATTATGATTTCAATTCTCATATTTGTTTTATGTAATAATTAAATAATTCCTTAATTCAGTTTTTATTTTTATATACTTCTCAGAAAATAAAATATTAATTAAATATTTTCATTGTACGAATATAAAATATGGCTTTTAAAACTAGTTAATTTATATATCAGTTAAAAAAAGCATAAATTAATTCGATCTCAGTTATTGTGATTCAAAATTTGCTCAGCAAAATTAATCTGAGTATTTTTAAAATTATTAAAATAATGTGATCATGAATATATAAATTAGGTTAACTGTTTATAAAATTATAAATTTATTAGATATACATATAATATATATTATGCTTCAAAATATAATAAAGTAATTTTTATTTTATTAATAATATTTTAACTAATTCAAAAAAATTAAAGTTGGAACCACATGCTTACATTAGAATATATATTTTTTTTTAATAAAAATTTTTTCTAGTCACAGTGACTGAAAACGCGAATCACTTTCAATGACAGCACGCAGAGCTGATGGGCTCTGCCCTGGAGTAAATCTCAGCCAGCTGTTGTTGCTGTTGTTGTTGTTGGAGCTACCTGCCTCATCGTTGTTGTTGTGAGTCGTTGTGTGTTGTCTGTTACAGTTGTGCCATTGTTTTGGTCACACAGCTGAGAAACAACAACTCACGGCAGCTGAAATTACCCAAGCCAAAGACCTGCAAGGTGGCATGGGCCCCAAAGGCCTACGCTACGTTTATACGTTATACGCTCTGTGAAAAATCACGGAAAACTCAACGTCGCGTCGCCTCGTACACACAATGACTCGACAGCGCTGCCGACGTCAACAGCCGCAGCGCTGCCAGCGTCGCCAGCGAGCAGAGAACAACGAACAGCAGCTGGATTTTGGCTTTGAACCGCCGGCTGGCAGTTTTCAAGCTTCAGTCGAGCTTGATGTGTGAGCGCGCGTGGAGTTGAAACGGAGTCGAAGTCGCAGTTGAAATCAGATTCCGAGAGATTCGGAGTGACAACAAGCGATTTTTGGATGCGGTTACGGAACGTTGCGCAGTTGGCGCTAGAGCAATGATAATTTATAATTTGCATAATTGTTGTTATTATTTTGTGTATTAAATTGTGTATGTCCAGTGCCTCGCAATTTCAGTGCAAAGTGAAATGAAACCAAAGCGAAACGTATATAAATATATACAAATTTAAATCTAATTCAACTTGCAACTTGCAACTTCATTCGCATCCGCATCATCTTCATCATCATCATCATGTACTGCACCAAAGATTGCACCTGCCGCTTGTGCCGTGAGTTGCGCGATTACAAGCTGAAAAAGGCACAGCCCAAGCCAGGGGGAAAGGGAACAGGCACACCGCCGAGTTCCCTGCTGGGTCGCATGCTAAACGAGAACTTCATATTGAGGCGACGAGGCATTTCGCTAAAGAACTTTCAGCCGCAATCGCTGCGCAATAGTGAAATGTGTCAGTTGCCGCGCGATCTGCCACGCCCCGCGCAAACGCCCTCGCCCACGCCCATCGAGGAGCTGCCCGACTGGGCAACCACACAGCGCAAGCGCGGGAATGGGAATGGCAATGGAAATGGGAATCTAGGAGATCGAGAGGTCAAACCAAATCACAAGGTGGTCATCTATTTTGGTGACTCCATGAATCGAGGACAACCGACACAGCAGCAGCCCGCAGATCCAGCAAATCTTCACTCGCAGTTGCTGCAGGAGATGTGCCACAAGCTGCAGGCCAAGTCGCAGGAGGAGGCGGCTGCCGTGGAGCTGGCAGCTGTGCCCGAGATGCCAGTGCTGCCAGAGGTGGCGAAGGCAGTGGATGTGGGAGTGGCGGCGACAGCGGGTGATGATGAACTACCGCCCTACATTGAGAGCGTGCAGAATGGCGTAATTAATATCAAAATTGAAGGCAATTACCGGCGTGCCAGTGCTCTGGTGGAAACGGTGGCAAAGCCAACTCTAGCCGTTGTTGGCCAAATGAAATCCGATGCTAATGATGGTAACGATCATCATGATGACGACGACGATGACGACGACGACGATGATGACAGCGACCCTGGCCACGATGCGGAGACAGCCAGTCAGTCGGATTCATGCGATTGGAGCTACGTTCAGGAGTGGCGACGTGCTGCGAGACGGTAGTGAAAATACAATACATTTTTCAAATCATTTGCCATTTTATTTTCATTTTTTGTTTGCCCATTTTTCACTGCTGTTTTCCTCTTCTTCTTCGCGCTGTTTTTCACTCTATCAATTGTTGTCTGGGCTACAGACAAATTCTATAATAGTATTGTGAAAGCAACTGGAAGCGGAGGGTTTGCCCAGCCAAACAGCCGAACAGCAAGTGAAAACGGTTTTACGAGTACCTTAATTTTCCACCTATTTTTTTGCTTCATTTGCATGCGAGTTGATAGTAAAAGGGAAAACCTAAGGTTGCATTATTATATTCATTATTAATGAATCATGATATTAATTATATATTATTTAAAATGCCTTAGTATAAAAGCCATTGGTTTTTAAATTGAGAAGCTTTTCCTTTAACCCAAAGAAATATAAAATATATTTTTAAATATTTATTTGTGGCAACTAAAAGTATGCTATAATAATTTCTTATACACTAAATGGACCTTTTATTCCAAATTGAACTCTTTCTTATTAAAACGGTAGAAGAAAAATTCAAAAACAATTCCTAATTATCAGTCTTGTATACAATACAATTTTGAAGATTTTTAAGGAACTGACATAAGAAAAAGCTTTCTACCAATTAAATTTCGTATCAGTACACTCGTATGGTCAAAGGAATAATTGTTGTCCTTAAGTTGATACAAATTTAAAAGTTTTCTTAAAAATTATTCGGTATACTTATGTTCTTTTTCGATACTGTCTGATTTTGACATAGTTTTAGTAAACAAAATAAAAATACATACGTACATATTTAATTTAAACAATAGATGATATCACTTCAAGTCGACAGCTTGGTTTTGTTTCTCAACATAATTTTAATGCGATGTTAAAGACAGCTACAATTTTAGCTTAAAAAAACAATTCTGACTACTGTAAGAATGTCAAGAGGTTGATGATCGTTTTATAAAGACGACAGACCATCAAATGAGAGCATGTCAATGCATTGTAAAAACAATTCAAAAGCAATAAATCGCATTTCGCTCAACGCATTGTCAAATTGTTCGGCCAAAAGAACAATGGATACTTTAACAAAAAAATCTAGCAGAATTCTGGGTCAATCAACAACAAGCATAAGAATCAAGTTTTATATTACAGCATGAAATCAAAAATCATAATAAAAGCAAAAGATTTAACTTGAATCTTTTGGCGGCATGCAAATGAGTGGTCGTAACTGGCTTTTCATTTTCTAAGCTCTTTTTTTGGCCGAACCCAGTTAGATGACGCTGATCATCGTGATGAAGACGATGATGGAGCTGAGGACAGTGCAGAAATGTGAGAACGATTGGCAACCCACTTTCATAAACAAAAGGAAACGCTAATCTCAGTTGGAACACAGAATGGCAAATACTCTAACGACTTAACGATCTTGATAATGTAAACTGTTTTCACAATGATGTTGACATAACATCAGACTTTTTTTGTATATTTTATTAAAGTTGATGACAAAAACGCGTCACATTTGCATAAGAATCTGAAGTCAAGGATTATTTAAGATTGACAGATTCCTATTAAATACAATGGAATTCTTTAATGAGTATCATTTTCTAGGCATTTTGCAACTTGTATCTAACAGCTTCAGTAAGTAGTAATACTCCTTTTGTTCTTTAGGGTATTACGAGAGTGTGCCTCTGTTTTTAATTAGGCACCATCTCCCAAGCTCAAGATCAACACCAGACTCAGAGCTCATACTTTACATATGTAAATTCAAAGCTGGCCAAGTCATTTGGCAAGACAGTGTGAAAGATAAGCGGTTATATGACAGATATTTGACAACCCGTTAGGAGCAGTTCTGTGTGTTTTAACTTGAACGTTCTGTAGTTCTCTTGGGATCAAATAAATTGCATAACTCAGCGATTTTCATAAGAATGTAGGCCAAATATTGTTATTCCTATTTTTATAGCATGTAAATCTCTAGATTTTATTGTAAATAGTTTTGTATTTTTGTTCTTATCAAGTTCTTAGAGTTTTGTAATAAAAGTTTGGTTTCAGTAGTGTTTGATTTTAAGTAACATAAATACAAAGAACTTAAAAATTTAAAAAATTGTAAAGCTAAAATTTAAAAATAATTTATTGCAAACAAAATTTATTTTGTAACCAAAAACAAGAATGTTAAGTTAACTGAAAGCTACAAGTTTTCAAAAAATATAAGGCACATTAGAAAATAAGTGTATTTGATTTTTTAATATGTTTAGATGTTGATTTTAAAATAATCACTGGGGACGGCAGTCCGCGCTAGTGACGAAAGCAGCACGAAGTGTGCTAAAGCGACTAGCATATATACACAGGAAGAAAGGAAAATTCGCTGTGACCGTCCGATCGGGTCGAGCTATATACCGATCGAAAGGTATCAATTTAACTTACAAATGTGCATACTAAGACTTTTGTAAACTCACCTGGTTCGTGAGATAAACAGGTGTAAGTGGGAGGGGAAAAATTTAAATGATTGGAGCAAATGGGGCCGGTGGAGCCTTTCTGAATTTTTTTTTAATTTTTTACTATTCTTATCAAAAATACTCGTCGAATGACACCTTGATCATCAAAATCCGATTCCTAGTTCAGAAGATAATTCATTTTTGAAATTTTTGGTGCCCTTCTCAAAACGAGATGAAAAGTCAGTCTGTTTGTTTGTTTGTCTGTTTGTTTGGATCAAATCGTAGATTTAGCTTATAAGTTTGAATGAGGACTTGTTCCCGCTCAAAAATCTAGAAACGTTTGTTCTACGACTTTTTCGAAAAATCGCTAGTTTAGCGGAAAATCGCTAAAAACCGCTAAAATTGAAACCCCCATAGCATCCAAACGACAGAAGCTACAGATGCGATTTATATATCGTTGAAAAGGTATTTTGAAGGGCTCTTAGGCATGTACATATGCAGTATTACCTGTCAGCTGAATATATAACTTTTACTTAGAATGGGAATAGGACAGCAGCAGCAAAGTGTCATAGCAGTCAGAGTTGAAGAGTGCTGGGCATGTGTGTTTGTAAAGGGGACCAGTGTTGCCAGAAAATTTTGTTTAAAATAATTTATACGTAAAAATTAATATTATTCGTCACAAAATTGGATATCTGAAATTTTGGGACATGAAAATGTTTTCGTCACTAGACTTTTACCTCGAAAAGAGGTTTTTTTATGGGATTTTATATGTTACTCCTATCAAAAGCAGGACAGATACATTGTGCAATGTATAAATTGGTATCTTGTAAAAATTAAATTTTTCACTGCAAAAAAAAAAAAATAAATAATAATATTATGAATTAACGGAATTATTATTCGCTAATCGAACTTAGTAACAATTATGATTTATTTTTGAAATATTCGGGGGTCCCACAAAAATCGCTTTCGCTTGAATTTCACTTAAATTTAAGTGAAAATCAAGCGAAAGCGATTTCTGTGGGACCCCAGATTAATAATCTTTTCTTAATATTAAAGTATTTATAATTTGGCCAATTTTAAATTTGGCATTGATGTCTAATTTCAAATAAAGCATTAATTACTGGAAATGTCTGACAACTTTCCCTCTTTTACTTATTGACAGGCCAACGGGAAATTTGCCGCCCAACTTCGCTGGTCAGCAGCCGCCCAGTCAGATGACGGGGTTACCACCGGCGCCCTTGGCGGTGCCTGTGACGCTGCAGTCGCAGCCGCAGCTTCCACAGTTGCAGACGACGCCGCACACGCCCCAGGCGGGCAACGCCGGATTGGCGGTGGCGATGGCGATGGCGACACCAGCACCACGGGTCTTCAAGGAGCTGGCCCAGCAGCCGAGCAAGGCGCCAGTGGGCAGCAAGACGCCGCTGCATCCGGCGGTGAGCAGTCCTCTGCCCCAGCAGCAGTTGGCCACGCCCCTGGTCACGCCCGTGGGCGTGGGCAAGGGGGGCATGCCACAGCGGGCGGTGCAGGGACCTGCGCGGCTGACCGTGCAGAGCACGCCGGTCAAATCGCAGCCGCCGCAGCTGAGCGGCAGCTTGCAGAGCTCGCCCAGTCGCCCAACGCTGGGGATTCCAACAACAACAACAACAACAGCATCAGCGCAGAAACAGCAGCAGCAGCAGCAGCAGCAGCAGCAACAACAAAGGACACATCAACACGAACAGTTCCGGGCACTGCAGCGGGTGCAGGAGTGCCACAGCTCGTCGGACGAGAACCGCAGCTCGGGCCATGCGAGCATGTCGGACACGGGTGGACACAGCTCCTCTCCAGCTGGGGGCATGACCCTGGGTCCGCTGCCGGAGGACCGCCTGGCCGCCGGGGTGACCAATCGGAGCACGCGGTCGAGGAGACATCGGGGCATCATGCCGGCGGGCAAGGCGCCGTGGAGCGGCAGTGGACTGGAGGACATCAAGCTGGCCATACAGCAGCTGACGATGCGCTCCCAGACGAGCAGCAGCACCTACAGCAGCTTGAGTGCCGGCTCGGAGAGCTCGGAGCCGGCCAGACGATTGGGACGCTACTCGTCCCTGGAGACGGTCATCACCAGCACGAGTGCGGACGAGTTTGTCTGGGTGGACTCGCACAATCGGCTCGTGGAGCTGCAGCACCCGCCCTGGAGTCAGCAGTGCATCATGCGCGTCCTGCGCAACGGGCGCTGCAAGCAGCAGGCGGAGCACGTGTCCGTCGAGGTCCTCTCCCGGCTGGGGTATCTGCTGCAGCGTGCCCTGGTGCGCATTGCCCGCGAGATCCAGCGCTTCTCGGCGGGATTGGGTCTCTGCTCCAAGCAGGAGGTGGCCGGCGCCTTCAAGGTGGTGCTCTGCTCCAGCCTGGCCGACTCCTGCACCAAGGCGTGTCTTCGGGCCGCCGCCATGTTCGCGGTGCCCGGCGAGAGTGCGCTCAAGCAGAGCAAATCCGCTCGAGCGGGCCTCCAGCTGTCCGTGGGCAGCTTCTTCAGATGGATGACGGACGCGAGGCTGGGCAAGTTCATACACGAGTATGCGGCGGTCTATCTCTGCGCTGGCATCGAGAATCTCCTCGAGGAGATCATGCTGCAGTGCGGCCATGGCAATGGCAACTCCACAGCTGCTGCCCTGGACCAGAGTATTGCCAGCTCCGGCGACTTCTGGGGCTTGCTGCAGCCATTTGCCCATTTGAATGCCGGACGCATTGCATCCGGCGCTCTGGCCATGCCCCGCTGGGCGAGCCCCTTCTCACTGGCCACCTGCGTGGGCAGCATCCGCGAGCTAAAGGAGAAAGCCCTCCGCACCCAGCAGGAGTTCCAGCATGCCGCCGCCCTGTCGAATGCCGCCCTCAGTGCCCTCTTCTATTTCATGCGCTGCTCCCAGCTCGAGCACACGGAACTGGCCGCACAGAGTTCGACTGCCGGACAGGCGCCGCCCAACAGTGGCACCCAGAATGTCCAGGAACTGTGCTACGAGCGCGCCTACGTGGTGCTCCCTCCCCTCGCCGAGTGGTTGCGGGTGGCTTCCGCGCACGCCGAGCACCGTAACGGCCTCATGATCGACAAGGACGACATTCTTCAGGTAAGACAATCCACTCTGAATCGCAAGTGCCACAGATCTCAATAAAACTTACTGAACAGCAACCAATCCAATTATTAACAAGTGGGAAACGCTGTAGTCAAGCTCCCGACTGTAAGATACCTATTAAAAATATTAAAAAAAAAATAGTGCATACTTTTAAACACTTACAGTGCTTAAAAACTATAATCAACCACCTTTCTTCCTTATTTTATCTATACTAAATCTGTGTTGGTTATGTTGCTATTTGTACGGATGCCACACTTACCAAATAAAAGAAATTTCGTTATTGTTAAAAAAAGCCACCTTTCTATGTATATGACCGATATTGTTATGATTTATTAGGGTGATAGGTAATAATAATCGTTAACGTTAGTTAGTAAAAAAAATCCTAATACCTTGGCTTTTCGCGATTTACGGAGGCGGAAAGGAGCTTGCCAAATATTTTAAACAGACTTGATCTGCGTGGAGATTATAGAAGTCTGTGTGCCAAATTTGGTTGCTCTAGTCTTTGAGATCTAAATCCTCACATAGAAGGACAGACAGACGGACATTGATATATCGATGCTGTTGACGCTGGTCGAGAATAAACATATATACTTTATAGGGTCTAAAGTAGTTACTTCCCCCTATTACATGCATTTCAACGAATACAATATACCCTTTTACATATTTTTTAAGTAGCGGGTATAAAAGTGTCATAAGCGTTCCAAAAAAAATTTTAAATATTCATTATGAATGTACCAATTTTTTAAGAGCTTTTCGAAATTTTCGGGATTTTATAACTCTATTACATATTATTCAGTTTCTACGTGAAATATCAATTTTTAAATTGATCAAGCATCTAATTTTAGTTTCTATAAAAGATTAAATCTTAACTTGTTAAATACTTAGCTGACTTTCATGCGGAATATCAATTTGAACATTCTTTGACTTTTTAGTTGATTCTGCATCGATATATTGTTAAATTGCGTGATTTTCTATTTTTTAATAGATTCACATTTTTTTCATACGTACCCCTTAAACATGTTCGACATATTCAAAACATACCCGATTTTAATGTGGAATGCCAATTTCAACATTGTTTTACTTTTTTATTGATTTTGCATTGACATTTGGTCGATTTGCGAGATTGAATTTTTGAAAATTTTCAATTTTTATACTTATCGATTTGCATTACTCGAAATCTTCAAACTGTCACAACTCTGTAAAAAGTCAAACAATTTTTATGCGGAAAGTCAACGCAAAAAGATTGACTCCAAAATTAAAGCAGCATTTAAATTTTATGCATTTAAAAAATGTACATTCTTCTAAAAATAATTGACAATTTTGTAAACTTTTGCTTAACGGTTTTTTTGAAGACCACTGATTTGTACTTGTTTACTTATTTATTTTAAACATAAATCTTTCAAGGCTGCCCGTTTGCTGTTGCCCGGCGTGGATTGTCCCATACGTGCGGTGGCCCACGACGAGGAGCTGCCCACCAAGAAGACGCACTTCAGCGGCAGCAGCAGCAGCTCCACAGGCACCACGTGCACCGGCGGCACCGCCAGCAGCTGCAGCTCGCCGGCCGTGAGCAGCATTGGCGAGGACACCTCCGAGCTGGGACGCCGCGCCACCATCGGAGTCGCCTTCAAGCTGCTGCTCACGGGCCGCGCCGAGCTGCTGGCCCAGGCAGCCCAGCTGCTACCTCCGACGACGCGCTACGACACCCAGAACAGCGCCGGACTGACCGCCCTGATGGTGGCCAGCATCAGGAACGACGAGGTGGCTCTGCACGCCCTGCTCGACGCGGGCTGCGATCCCAACGTGGAGGTGCCGGCGGCGGGCAGCAGCGGCTATCCGGCCATCCAGCCGGACACCCAGCACTGGACGGCGCTCAGCTTCGCCGCCAGTCGGGCCAACTACGTGGCCCTGAGGATCTTGCTGGAGCGCGGCGGCAAGGTGGAGGGCGGAGCACGCAGCAGCGAGGAGAAGTGCACGCTGACGCCGCTGCAGCTGGCGGCGGGCACGGGCAATCTGGAGATGGTGGCCCTGCTCCTGGCGCACGGCGGGAACGCCTTCCTGTCCACGCAGCAGAAGGACACGCTGTGCTTTGCGGGCGCCGCGCAGAAGGGATGCTTCTGTGCCATCTCCGTGGCGGCGGCGCATGGACATCGCGCCTGTCTGCGCAAAATGCTCACGCATCCCGTCTCGCCGGGCACCCGGGACGTCCTCTCGCTGGAGGAGATGCTCGCCGAGGGGGATGTGGCCGGAGTACGTGGTGGCGCGGGAGCTGCCACCGCCGGACCGGGGGAGGATCTGCTGCCGCTGCTCAACAAGACGCAGATCAAGCGACTGCAGGAGGCCATGTACCACAGCGCCGAGAACAACCATCTGGGTGGGTATTTGGGGCAATTTCTTGAGAGGATCAGCACCTGAAATTTATCTTAATTCCGCCTTTCAGACATCACCATTGAGCTGCGCAAGCTGGGCGTTCCCTGGACTCTGCACTGCTGGATGCACGCCCTGTCGGCGGCCCACGAGCTGCGCCTGGACGCGGTCATAGATCAGCTGCTGCAGGACTTTCTCCAGGTCTGTCCGGACGACTACAGTGCCCAGTTCGTCAGCGAGTGCCTGCCCCTGCTCTTCAACATCTTTCGCAATAGGAACGAGGGAACCACTCTCCTCTTGGCGGACATCTTTGCCACCTGCTTCGGCTGGGAGGCACTGCATCCACTGAAGGAGCAGCCGCCCATGCAGCCGGTTCAAGGCACACGCATCGATCCAAAGTTTGTCAACAATCCAGAACTGAGCGATGTCACCTTTCGGTGAGTCAATACTCGCCAATCCCTTGGAACTTGTCCCTTGAACTAAGTCAATCTCTTACAGCGTCGAGGGTAAGATCTTCTATGGCCACAAGATTGTACTGGTCACCGCATCGCCGCGGTTCCAGAGCATGCTCAGCTCCAAGCTCAGCGATGCCACCACCACCCCCACTGTCCAGATCAACGACATCCGATACCACATCTTCCAGCTAGTGATGCAGTTCCTCTATAGCGGCGGCTGCCACGCTCTCGATGTCTCCCATGCCGACGTCCTGGAACTCATGGCCGCCGCCAGCTTCTTCCAGCTGGAGGCTCTCCTGCGCTACACGGAGGCGCGCTGCTCCGAAATGGTCGATGTGGACAATGTCGTCGCCATGTATATTCACGCCAAGGTGAGGATTTTAGCTGGCCCAAAAGCTATTTTACTTAGTGCTCGATTTGGGCTTATTAGAAATTTAACTCGATATATTGTTGGACAGTAGAACTTATAAAGAAAACTCCGTACGAGGTAAAGTTCATGTCCCAAAATTTCTGATATCCAATTTTGTGACGAATAATATTAAGTTTTACATATAAATTATTTTAAAAAAAATGTTTGACACTAATATGTAAAACTTAATATTACTCGATTTGCCTAAGAAACCATGGGTCTAAAGTCAAAATCGAGCTTCCGATTTTTAACTAGAAATGATGATAAGTTTTGGCTTTTCATACGATTTCCCATATTTCACACTAAAAATCGGAAGCTCAATTTTGACTTTAGACCAGAGGTTTTTTGGACAAAACTTCTTAGATTTCGTCGTAGATTACGATTTTGACAACCGCTTGAAATTGAAAAAAATTTATTTTTGCTCAATACAATTTGAACCACTCTTATACACATAGGCCAGTTTTTTCAATGTCTAAATAAGGTGTTTGATAACACTAGTTTACAAAATCAAAAAAAAATTTACACTTTCATGTCTGAGTGCACTTTTCTTATAAATTATGGCCCACTAAACACGAAAATCGCACTTAAAAATTTTTTTATGGTAGCGTTTTCGAAATATTCATGTTTTTCCAAATTTTCGAAGTTGCTCTCACATTTTAGAGTATACCACGAGATCTAATTTACCGATGTGGTCAAAAGAGTACTCAAATTAAAGGTTACTAATTTCTTTACAACTTTCTCCCATATTGCTTCAAGATCGGCTTAGTAGTTCAGAAGCTAGCGACTTTTAAAAGTTTCAAAATCCGGTTTTTTTTTGTGAATTTTGGGTCTCCACAGCTCACAAATTGCCCTAGAAAAAATAGATATCGCCAAGGTAAAAAAAAAACAAAATTGTGACTCCTTACGATTGGGTCGTATTTGATATTGGCTTCGCCGACCACGGTGCTCGTTCGTGCTGGCCATTTCTTCTGTTTATAATGAAGATCATCAGCGCGGCTGTTCCAAAGGCAAAGAAGGAGTCACAATTTTGTTTTTAAGCCAAAAAGTATGCCATAAAAAACTTTGCAATCATTAAAGATATGCAATAAAAAAACATTAAAATCATTAAGGAATTCTTTCACTATATAGCGTATTACTCCGCGATTTATCCATAGATTCTCAAAAGCAATAGCCCATTTTCTTCGTAACAGTGTCGGCTATACGTTAAACTCTTAAAAATAATTTTACCTTGGCGATATATATTTTTTCTAGGGCAATTTGTGAGCTGTGGAGACCCAAAATTCATAAAAAAAACCGGATTTTGAAACTTTTAAAAGTCGCTAGCTTCTGAACTACTAAGCCGATCTTAAAGCAATATGGGAGAAAGTTGTAAAGAAATTAGTAACCTTTAATTTGAGTACTCTTTTGACCACATCGGTAAATTAGATCTCGTGGTATACTCTAAAATGTGAGAGAAACTTCGAAAATTTGGAAAAAACATGAATATTTCGAAAACGCTACCATAAAAAAATTTTTAAGTGCGATTTTCGTGTTTAGTGGGCCATAATCCATAAGAAAAGTGCACTCAGACATGAAAGTGAAAATGGCTGTAAACTAGTGTAACTATCGAAAATATATTTTGACGTAAAATGTATAGAAGTTGCTGCAAAATTTTAAATTATATCTTAGATACAATTTATATGTACATTGAAGTCTCAGAATGAAATTTAGAATGATATTTTGAACTAATTATGACCTAAAGAGTTGATTAAAGCCTAGTACCGACGTGAGATAAATTTTTAGCGGCGGAAAATGCTCAATATTTCGCTGTCGACGAGCGTAAAGCCAGAGTTGCCAATGCAACAATGAAAAATAACAAAAAGTTGAGTGGTAACTCTGTGTGTCAAGATCGGTTTATTTTAAATATGAACAAGCAGAACTGATTTTGATAAAAAGAGGAGATAATAGGCAATGAAAATTTAAATTATAGTTAATATAGGAGAAATATGCGACGGCACAGCGCGTATGAGTGAACCCATCGCCTTAGATCTTTTTACGTGGATTCTCCCTCTAAATTAATGAAAAAATACAAATATTAGCCTCTTTTCCACCTCGTTAATCAGCAGAATTTTGTCTGCTTTTTCAAAAAGAGTCAATCTGCTGTTTTTTGATAGTTTTTCCGGCCATTTCGTTTGAGTTATTGTGAGAGAGTGAGATAGATAGATAGCGAAACTCTAAACAATTCAATGTTTCGCTGGGTCTGAAAACGCCCGTTCCTTATCTGACAACTCCGTTTTTAGTTTCAGTTTAGTTTACGTCCGGACCGACAAGCGGAGATAAATTTCGCTTCATCGTTTTCACTTTACGCTAGCGTTTTTTTTATATGGAGTTTGACTTACGCTAGGCCTTTTATCTCACGTCGGTCCTAGGCTTAAATGTGAAACGTTTTGAATTTTCGAAAAAGATAAGCGGCAACCCTTTGTTAAAATATCGGTATCTTGAGGCAAAAATTATTTAAACTGCTTTTTATTTTGTAATTAAACAAAATGAATTAGATTTGAAAGCAGAATAGATTTAGAGGCCAATCGATGGAAATCAACTATTTTTGGAATAGCTTTGGCAAAGTTGTGAATGTCTGAAGTTGGTTTTCGACCTACAGCATACAAGTCCAAATTATTGTTAAACACTTTAAATATAAATGTTTAGTTGTCGTACTTAACGTGTCTAGTTCAAAATTAATCTAAGATTGTTACAATAATCACAATATCTTTTCGTTTTTTTTAAGGTTTACAATGCCAACAATCTCTTGGAGTACTGCCAGAGCTTTCTGCTGCAGAATCTGGTCGCACTCTTGACCTACGACGATTCCGTGAAGCGTCTGCTGTTTGCCAAGAAGATACCAAATCATGATGTTCTGGCCGGGCTATTGCAAACGTTGCAGCAGCGATTGAAGAGTCGCAAGCCTGGAAACTCTGGAGGATTGCTCAACTCCTATCGATCGCCGCCGGCGACGCCAGTGAAGAAGTAGAAATTCCAATCGCTGTCCAACATAAATACTTTTATGTCATATTTATTGCATTGTTTTAAACGATATCATTTGAGCTCTGTATTATAAAGCCTTATCCGTAGATACCAACATATATTATTGTATATGTGTATGCATACCCTATGTAATACCCTGTAGTTGTAGTTTGTACTCTCAACTTGTTCAGCGCACTGTTAATTTAAATGGAACAGCTTAGCAACCGTATCCTGTAGTTAGTTGAAATTGTTTCTGCATTAACCGAAGAAAAAATCTTAAAAAAAACTATAAAAAAAATATAAATATCCAAAAAATATGCGAAATTGAGTTTTTTTCTAGTTAATTTTATTTAACGAGTTAAACCTAAAACCTTGGCGGTTGTTTGTAGTCTGTGTCGGGCACGGGCTGCTGTTCACTGGCCTGCTTGGCGGACAGGGAGATCTGTGGCAGGATGCTGTTGCCCTCGGGCACGAAGCCGTGGTTGTCGGCCTTGTAGTTAACCACGTTCTCCTTGCCATCCGCATCAAAGTAGGAATAGGAGCCAGTTATCGACAGGTGTTCGTCCTCGGTGCCAGCATTTTCGACCACAGCGGTCTCCTCGCGATGTGTGCCATCCTCGTTCTGGTAGAAGAAGTGATAGGATCCATCCTGATTCTTCTCGTTGCCCGATTCCAGAATGGCCACTGGCGGTGACGTGGGATAATTGTCAGCGGGGGCAGCCAAGGCGCCGGCCAGGCACAGGACAAAGAGGCTAAGGAACTGCAAGGACAAGAAGTCGAGAGATCAGTCGAGAGATCAAGGATCTCAATGGGTTATCCACTTCATCGGCTTGGCTACTTACAAGCTTGAACATGTTGCTGCTGATTCGTCTGCTGAGTTCACATTGACTTGACGCTGTTTGAGTAAACGTCTTATATAGGCCATCTTCCTTACCGGTTTCGGCACTTGTTGACATACATTAAGTCGCTAAATCTGGGACCGAAACTCGTTCTAAGAATTAATTTCAGATCAATTAACAGCATGCATGCGAGTACGCCCCTGTAATTTCGGACTCAGTAACAGTCGCGAACGGCTTTGAGTCCATTCGGTGCTCATGCCGAGTGCATTCATGTATTCATGGGTATTCATCGCATTCCTGGCACTTGTTTACTTTGCTCTTAACGCCATCCAACTTGGCGATTCGGTTTTGTGTTCATTAATTCAACAAGATCATACTTAGGATGATAATGATGGCAATGATGATGATGGTGATTAAATTATGATGCGGTTCGCCGACATTTCTGCATGCATTGTTACAGCTTCATCGGACCCCTCCTTCTCCATTTCCATCTCCTCCTTCTACATCGCCTTCTCTTCCGCTGGTTTTTTTTTTTCAATTTTTCTGAATTTTATTGGTTGCATTTAGTTTGCAGTATAACTGCTTCGATTTTTCTCGCACAAAGATTTCTCAATTGCAATTGTTTATAGAAAAACTATAAACAAATCTCTGCCCTGCACTCCATCCCTCCCTCCAAACATTTCTTCACATCGCCCTCGCCACGGTTTTGTTTTATTTTTGGCTCAGTTCGTGCGGGAGCACTAAATTTTCCAGTCCCCACACGGAACACAATGCGTTTCACATAACCTGAGATCGGACCAATCGTCAGATGAGGCATCAAGTTGTGTTGTGCTGTTCGGGGGGCTTGCAGGGGGTTTCAGAACTGGGGGGCAGGGGCAAGGCACAAATCGAAATACTTAAAGGTGCCACATGCGCTTCGGTTGCGTTTCGTTCGATTTTCGATTCGGTTTTTGGCTTTTGTTTATGCAACAATAAATTATACATTTAATTTGGTTTCATTAGAAATGCTACAAAAATATCAATGCCCCGATTTCGAAGGTGGAATGCTCTATATATACACCTTATGTATCGAGAGCAAATTCAATATACTTATATAAATATCTATAAGGAACTGGAAATATTACTTTTATATCCACACACAAAATTTGATATATGGCTGTGTAAATATGTATCGACTAATAACGGATTTTAAATTTAAATTTTTATATACATATATATTGTATGGAAGTCAAGTCTGACTAACGGAATTTCGTGTTTATTTTTTTGTAATTCATTTACATATTTTTGGTTGGTTTTTTGTTCTTTCATTCTGATTTCAATTGTGCAGTAATTAACATACCAATTGTTATTCTTTTTTATAGCAAGTATGAATACGAATATTAATGTATTTTTAAACAGTTTCTATTTGAGTACGTGCCTTAATAAACTGGTTGACTAGAATGACGGTAGTATTCCATAAATAAAATCATTTTTAATGATTTGTTGAAAATGAATACAATTTATTAACAATAATTTTTAATAAAACATATGAAATTTTATATAAAAGATTTACTACTTTAAATTTATTAAATTTGATTAATATTATTTTCATACTTTTAACTAAAATATCACATGGTTAACTAGACTAGAATTCTCAATCGAAATTTCTTTGTTCATTTCTATTAATTCATCCAGTGAAAGTGTTAAATATAACTCTGATATTAGTCAAACAATATAGTGAGAATTGGCTTCATTATTTAGTTGAATTTGTTTATATCAAGTCTAAAAAACCTGCTGGTGTTTTCTTCGTGTGGTCAATAAATTATAGAAAAATGTATAATGATATAGAAGAAGAAGAGAGAGATGTCTGTCTGTGTAGATCAAAAGCTTTGATGAAAAACAGATCCACCTTCTATGATTGATTGATACACTGTTCAAGTATCTTCAAGTATGTATGTTTGTATTTATTTTGAGCATTTTATTATGCTTTTAAGTTATACATTTATTTCGGCATAATTAAGATGAGTCATTAGTGAATCAGATGAATCATTTGACTTCGCGTTAAATTGACTGAATGCCTCGTTTAAGCTGTCGTCTCCGATTATCCAATTTAAGAAATCTTCATAATAGCGATGAAATGTGCTTTACTCAAGGAGATACTCACCAGTATATGTAGAAGTAAGTAGATACTCTATCAATACGAATTTATCATGATTAAATGAAAGGATTTGTTGATATAATTCATAGTAAATACGCCTCTTTCCCTTTCCTGTCGTTGCTCAATATAAAAGACAGTAAGCGGAAAAAGACAAATCGACTAGAACTCTAATGAGGTATATGTATATATAAGAAGATATACATATCCACAGATGGATACAATATTATGCTTAACACATTGCCGGGGCAGAACGTTAATTTCGTATTTTGAATTTGAATTTGAATTGAATTAATTGAATTTGCCATGATTGATTTATGAACTCACGGTGGGGGAATCTGGAAAACTGTGCCAAGAGGCTGATGTCTTTGCAAAAAGCAACGACTGCTTTACGCATGCCATACAAAAATAGTTTTATTTTTATAACTTGTGTGCTGGTTTTGATTTTAGTTTCATTTCATTTGGTTTTCTTGTTCTTGTTTTTATGGACTTCCCCCACATAACACACAGCTGTCTTTCCATGCCACGTCGTGCCATTTGTCGCATACATCCCATTACATGTGCTGAATATATATAGAGAGCTATATAGTCAAGGAAGTTGTAAACTACGCGCACTGCCTATTAAAATTGTGATTTGTTTCATTACGAGTATGCCGAAGGCAGTTTCAATTTCCATTCCTCCAAAGGCCACGAAAAACTGTGAAAATGCGAAATGCGAACATTTTGCGGGGGTAAACAAAAATGACGACATGCAAATTTGAAAATGAGCAAAACGCAATGCGAAATGCGAAATTGACGAGAGCAGAAGAAAAAACACATATTCAAATACATATACATTAGAGTATATACACGTACATATATATGCGATAAATAAATAAAGATGAAAAATTATGAAAAACAGGCGGCAGCACTGAGATTTCAGTGTGTGTCTGTGTTTTCTCTTTTTTTCTTTTTGTGTTTTGGATATTTCAACGTTTTTAACGGAAAATATTTTTAGCCAAAGACTGAGTAAAAATATTGGAAAGCCGAAAATTGTGTACATATATGTACGTCATGTACATATACACAGACATATGGAATTTGGCAACAGTTGGAAAAAAACGCCCACTTCCGTGAGAGTCAGAGAACACTCCATATTTGAATAACTGTATCCTGTGTTGATCACTTGCAGCACCAATTGTTAATAACTTAATCGCTCAAGTTTTTAATGTTTTCAATATATTGAAAATTATTTTTTTGAATATTCCTTTTGCTCAGTATGACTTTCTGATGGGGGGAAAAACTTATAGAGCACCGATCCGAACACGCTGACGCGTCGCGACACACTGCACCTACGCTCCAAAATTTTGAAAACTCTAAGACAGCCCAAATTGTTGAAAAATTCTATTCGAAAACACAGATGAAGAAGAAGAAGCACCAGTAGCAGTAGCAGCAGAGTACGAAAAACTAATGAAATGCCGACACGACACGATACGAGCAGTGCGAGCGAGAGGACGCGAGAGAGGGAGAAAGGGAGGGAGGGGGCAGAGAGTGGGAGCAGGCCCGGAACTCAAGTGCACGAACGATCTACGAGCACGGCAATTCATAGTATGCGATGCTCAGCAGCTGGCCTCCCAATGCTTCCCCCTCTCCTTCCCTCTCCTTCCCTCTCCCACTCCCTCTCACCCTCTGCCTCAATCCCCTTCCGGCTCGCAGCATTCCCTCCTAGACATCATCATCTCCCACCCACACACACATTTCCGCTGCTGTTGCTGCGTTAGAAATTGTTTCTAAAAACGGACTAAATAGCTTATTAGGGTGGGGAGGGGAGGCGCGGAAGAGTCACGCTCCCAGCCACTGCCACAGCCAGACCCGCTGCCATACCATGCCATACATATCTGATGTGCCAGATCCGATGGCTGCAGTTCACGTCAAAGTTCAAGCGGTTTTCCTTAGGTAGCTAAAGGAAAATCGGTTGGCTTTTGTTTAGACTAAAACTGGCACTGGCCACACCCAAGAGCAGACCATGTATCTGTCAGTTCTCAGCAAAAATAAACAACAACAGCAACAACAACATCAGCACAACTACAAACTAAAGAACACACAGAGAAAAAAAATTAAAGTACGGAAAAAAAAAACTCTAGGAATGCGTTCGCCTGGAATATGAGTTTTTATTCTCTAAACATTTCGAATGTTTATGCTTTCGAGGCAGAGAATGATGATGATGCTGCCGCTGTCTCCTCCTCTTACTCTACCTCTATCTCTACCTCTGCCCGTTTTGTTCAAGTGTTTGGGGGATGCTGGAAACTCGGAAAAAACTCGGAAAACTGCTTAGCTGTTGCTTGCCAGCTTCCATTTAACTTTCTCTCACATTGTAAACATTTCACTTGACGCGTTGCTAAATTTAACATTCTCGCTTCACAAAACGTCCAAATAAATTACAGAAATAAACAAAATCAAACAAAAATGAAAAAAAAACCAAAACAAAAGAGAAACATTTTTTCAAATTTACCTGCGTTTTGAGATGCGGTTTCTTTTTATCGCTGGAAACTCTACGGAAACTGAAGAGATGACTTCTTCCATAAACTTCTCGTATATTAATATTAGTACATTAATTTGAGCAAGGGATTTAATTATTAAATGTTTTTAACGTTATGATTTATGACTTATAAACTCAACAATTTAAATTTATGCCAAGTACATATCAAATATCTTTTAATCAAACACTTTTCAATCGTTAAGGAAGTTGGCGATCTTTTTGGTCTATTTACACTAGTAGACAAACTAGTCAATTTCATCTCAGTAAGCTGAAACCTTTGATGTCAACTCAGCCAATTCTAGTGTAAACTTTGGTCAACTCTCTGCAAAAGTGTGTTGATTTGGTTTTAAGCGCAGCCTACACCATTCGATTTTTTTGATATTTCTTAGAAATTATTTTGGCGATTGGAGTGTGTTCAATAATAAAAAAACCTCTTTTCGAGGTCTTGTGACGAAAACATTTTCATGCCCCAAAATTTTTAAATCCAATTTTGCGACGAATAATATTAAGTTGTACATACAAATTATTAAAAAAAAATTTTTTTTTTCCGACCGTTACAAAGAATGGAAGTCGATTTAAGGATAATGTGCAGATACACTGGCGAACATAATTATTGGCACAGCAAACATTTTTAGATTTGGGGGCTTAATTGTTCCCTTATCGTTAACATATTGGTGTCAATGGAAAGGTCATTTAAATTCCGTTTGAATGATATAAAACTTTCCTTAACCCATTAACTACCCTTCGAAAACTTCAAAATTATGTAAAAGTCAATTTTTGAAACATTTTTCCTCGATTTTCAAAAAATTATAATAAAATACTAGCAAAAATATTTTTGAAAAATTTTTTTTGCAGTCATTCCTTAAATTTTTTGAAGAATTTTTTTGCATCAAAATATTTTTTGTTAAAAATCGAGGATAAAAGTTTCGAAAATTGACTTTTACATAATTTCGAAATTTTCGAAGGGTACTTAATGGGTTAAGGAAAATATTTTATCATTCAAACAGAATTTAAATGACCTTTCCATTGATACCAATATGTTAACGATAAGGGAACAATTAAGCCCCCAAATCTCAAAATGTTTGCTGTGCCAATAAATATGTTCGCCAGTGTATATTATATTAGCGAATTTTGCATAATAAACAAACATTATCCGAATATAAAAAATTAAGTGGAATACGAGTATAGGACCATATCAATCCAGCATCAAAAATAAAGATATGTTGTCTCGTTAGTTAAAAATCTTAGTTTCTGTCTGTTGCGGACGTTACGTTGCGGATGTTACACTTTTTACACACACACTTTTTTTTAAATTATTAATATATAATTAACATCTTTTTGATATCTTTTTCTGGCCATTGAAAATGCCCTTATTTTTCAAAAACTATTCAAATTAAGAGGCAAAAAGAGGAATTAATTGATTAGGCTCGGCCATAAACAATCAAGCCAACGTAAAACCTTTTCGATTTTGTAATTTGAAGCCTAAAAATGTATTCTATACAAAAAACAACTGTTATTAAAAAACAAACGGTTTTTTGACAACTTTATGTTTTCGCCCTTAGCTTAAAAATTTTCGGATTAGCCCATATACCTTTATTCTATCTATGTATATATATCTTGTCAAATTTCGATTTGTACATATGTAGCTGATAAATACAAAGCAATAGAATCTTATCATCTCAAAAAGAGCTCCTTCATTTTGTCATCTGTCAGAAAATGAGATACTTGTATATGTAACGAGTTTCCTACACATTATAATTGTGAATTTAAAGTAAAAGATATAAGTCAAAGTCAAAGTTAATAGATTGCAAGTATTTGAATTTGGTTGGCATAGTTGATTGAAATCAAGATGAATGAAATTGACTCGGAGGCAGAGGCGAAGAGCAGTGTGGGCACCGCGGAGGCGGAGCCCTCAGTGAAGAACATGGAGTACGTGGTGGAGAGTATCTGCAAGCGTCTCAAGGTGATCGCTGTCGACGTGGATCGCGTGCAGAGGGCCAAGGAGCTGCTCTCGTCCCTGCAGCGTCGCAAGGCATTCATCAATCTGCTCGGCCTGGACGATGACGATAGTGTGCATGCGAATTCCGAGGATTTCCAGAGATTGACATCGATGCACAGCTTGAGGATAATGTCGCGGGTGTCGTCCACGATGTCCACGGAGAGTGAGGAGATGAAACTGGGCGAGGAGTTGAGCGAGGACATTTGCCAGCTGCCCTTCGAGGAGGAGCGTTGGGGTAATTTCTTTACGGGATTTCAGATCCTGGACACACCCTCAGGCGTTAATGATAACGAGAACCGCAAGTGCATCGAGTTGAGCGCCATCAAATGCAATCAGGATTTAACTCTATATCTGTGTGAGTACCGAATGTGGGAATAACCCTTAGAAAGTATTATTATGTCTCCTCATTCTCTGTAGTATCTGGCATTCGTTGTTTCATGCTGAACTTGTTTATGGGTCCATTGCGGGAGAATCAGGATTTGATAGTGCAGCTCCGCGAGGCGGAGATCTGTGTGGCCAAGGAATATGGATTTCCCGTCGTCTCGACCATTTTCGCCAAATTGTCGCCACGTTACCAGTACACGGGCTACTTGGCTGTGGGCGAGGACAAGGCCATTGAGCTGAAGAAGGGCTACAAGGTCATCCTGACTGTGGATCGCAACTATTCGCGCAATTGTACATCGCGAGTGATCTATGTGAATGCCCGTTTCCTGCTCTGCGATGTCCACCGCTTTGATATCATACTGATCGGCGAGGACATTCAGCTGGTGGTGCGCGCAGTGCGTCAGGATCATCTCTACTGCTGTGTCTGTCGTCCCGGAGCACTTTCCTCCTTCATGCCGGTCCTGTTCCCGTCCCGTTGCAGTCGATTCCGCGTCTCCTACGAGGAGGTGGAGGACCTGACCTTCGCCCGCGAAGTCGGTCTGAATGTCGTGGTCTCCTATCTGGCAGGCAGTGTTCCGTATGTCGACGACCTGGAGAAGGTGATGTCCTCGCTGCAGTGTGAGAGCCTTCGACTCTTTGCCCGTGTCGTGCTCAACGAGATGAAGGGCTGCGACGGAGAGCTCGACTGGATCGCCCAGCGATACGATGGATTCCTCGTGGAGCTAGCTGAGCCCGCCACTAGTCCGGACATCCTGCGACTGTGTCCCAACGCCGAGTGCTTCATGCAACAGGTTTACGCCGCCAAGAAGCCCCTCATCTTGGATGCCTGGACCATCAATGAGCAGCACCTGCGCGTGGATCCCGCCCATTATTACTATGCCTTCTATTATCCGGATAAATACGTGATCAAATCGCAGCTGTGCCGTCACTCGTTTTACTTTAGCTTCCTGCAGAGCGCCATTTTCGACCAGATTGCCACGACGGCGCTGTCCAGGATGCCCCACTGCGACAGCTCGCACACGGGAGCCGATGGATTGGCCCGTGCCATCGTCACCGCCTCCATTGAGGTGCAGGCCAAGGTGATTGTTGTCTGTGGCGTCACTCCACGCATGGTCCAGAAGATCTCCCACTTCCGACCACACGCGTCCATTCTATTCGTGAGCCAGATGCGCTCCGCCGAGGACTACGTGTCCATCTACCATAACGTGACCATGCTCTCCTTCCGCTCCAAGTCCTTCAGCAGCCATCGCCGCAATGTCTTCCGGAAATCCGTCTTTGCCTTGGCCTATCTGGCGTCTCGCAAGATTGCCAAACAGGGAGAGCCCATCATCTTGGTGTACAACTGCGAGTCGGGCACTACGTATCCAGAGAAATATATGATCTATAAGTTCGACAAGCTGCATTTTGTGGAACACTTATCCACTTCCCTGTTTCCGGGAGGTCAATAATCCCTGACATCGATTCAACGTTCATTGATTGAGAACCAGAATTCGCAAATGTTGTCTGTAAATTTTAAATAAATGTAAATTTCATTGTTCGCTTTTTAGCAGTATAATATATAGATATCTAGTCAACAAAAAATTAAGGTTTGAGATTTGTCGACGCATTAACTTCCCTATAATTTAAGATTGAGTAGTATAGATCAAAACTTAATAAAAAAAAAGGAAGAAAAAAGGTTTAGTTTCAATATTAAATTAATATTTGAATATACTAATATTTAATATCTAAAAATATATATATATATATTTTGAACGACGAAATCTAAAAATCAAATCATAACTTGATCGATTCATGAAATTTTTGATCATTAGATGATTTTTTATTACTTACTTTTTAAGTTATCATATTTCAATTGCAATTGGACGATTGTTCAACTCGAGTTTCGTTAAATAGTTTATTTAATGGGAATGTGTTAGTCTTAAATTGTAAGCTAATTTGAAGTATTATGACAGATATACAATTACAAATACAATATACACAGACCAACAGATCGACAATATGCGATCATAGCAAGACTCCTTGACCTTTTAACTGTACAGTCGAATGCTAAGCCTAAGGCTATATGAACAGTTGCACTTCAATTCTCTTATATACAGTCTCAATATAACGATTACATAAATATTGTTTTAAGATGCATAAATTAGCAATTATCCGAGTAGATTGATCGATGCATAAAAAGCCATAACAATAATAACAAAACAAAACAGAAAAAAAAACATTTATAAACGCGTCCACTTTTGGTTTAAGTTCAGGTTCAAGGTATCCTTTGGAGGGTCCGCATTGTCACATGCTCGTAGGCAGCCTTTAGGGTGGTATAGCAATAGCCAGCCATGCCATTCATTTCGGCCTGGAAATTGGGACCGCCCGTCAGATCGTCCAGCAGCGCCAGTTCGGCACCCAAATGTGGAACGGCGGCCCGTAGCATGCCCAGCATAGAGAGCGGTATCATATTGTCTGCATTGAGCTGCGACCCATTGGCTGTCAAAAGAAAAGGAATAAAAAATAATTACAAATATGAAGTATTATAAAGTTGGTAGCTACTCACCTGCCATGGCATGCTCATAGGCCTCCGTTAGCAGCTCCATGCTGCGCTGTATCACAGTCAACATATCCTGGGGACTAAACTTCTCCTGTAGCTGCTTTAGCGTCTGCACCGCCGCATCAAATTGCGTGGCCAGCATTACGGCATTAAGGCAACTGCGAATAACAATAACAACAACAAAAGATACAATCATTCATACTTGCAAATTTAATGCATCTAAATGGGTTATAAAAACATGTTAAACATGTTTTTGGCCAAAGAAAGATAAGCTTTTTGTCTTGAGAGCGTCATTAAACCAAGCTAAGAAATTATTCTTAACTTCAAACTGAAGAACATATTCTTCTGCTGAATAGACTGTCACTACAGTTAGTTTTAATTGTATACGGCGAGGTGTGCTCATCAAGTTTATGCTGTATAATACATAAATTTTATTTTAAAATATTATATATTGTACTTTTAGTTAAAACAAAGTTTTATGTGAAATTGCTTTTAAACTTGAGCTGCAGTCTATTATAAATATTAATTGTATAAAAATAGTCACATTTTCATTGAAGATTTTGTATTAAATATTAAAAAAGTTTAAAACTATTTAAACCGCCCTCGTTATGTTTAATTTCTGCGCATGCATTCAAGCAGCTAATTAAATTTTAATGAGAATGACTTTTAAAAGGAATTCTGCGATTGTTAATAAGCCAATAAATTAAAATTGCCGTCAACAAATACAAGACGAAACCCAAATTAGAATTCGAATTATAGAGAGATTCTTATTTTCATGCTTACCTATCATGGCCCAGCAGTTGGACCAGTTCGTCATCGTTAAGCTTCTCGGCATGGTTTAAGTTCTGCCTGTATATCTCATCCTTGCGATTATACTTGTTGGCATAGAGCACAAACAGTGTGGAATAGATGCCCTCGGATAGCACCAACGGATAGAGGAGAGTAATGTGGGAGATTACCTCTCTGGTGCCATCGAGATGACAGTAGTCCTCGGGCAAGGCTGGAAACATTTTACGGACAAAGCGATAAATACGCCTCGAAATGGATTCCCATTCACGCATCGCCTGCTTGGCCAGAATCGGAGTGGGCTTCACCTTCCAGTAACCATACGAGTAGTGGAAACAATTGGCGATGCGTTCGTTCAACGCATACAACGGATGATAGCGATCCTTGAAGGCCTGCTCCAGATACAGGCGTATGCAGGACACGTCGTGCTCGGTGAGCGTGGATGCCATCCCAAAACTGGGCACCTGTTCCAGCATTGTGCTGCCCGTCGAGGCTGTCGATGTAATCGAAACAATGCTGTTGTTTCTATGCTTCGATATGTTGTTGTTGTTGTTGTTGTGATTGTGGTGCGACATGTTGCTAAAGCTGCTGTTCAGATGGCCCGCACTCGATTCTCCATTGAAACTATGGTTCAAGAGACTCTCGTCGAGGCCAAAGCTAACCAAACTCCTCGTATCCATTGTGGAGTTGTGACCCATCGATATCAAGCTGTCCGATCTCTGCAGGTCGTCCAATTTCCGGCAGAGTGTTTCCTGTGAGTGAATGCGGCGTGGCGTCGAGTTGAGCAGGTCCAGCTTGGACTGTTGCTTGCCGGACACCAGAGATGTCTGCGACGTCGGCGAGCTGCTCGCGGCAGGCTGCGGGGGCGGCGACGACTTCGGGGGCAGCGGCAGGCTGAGCAGAATGTTGTTGAAATAGTTGCCAGGCTTGGAGGCGTCGCGTGCCCGCTGCTTGTTCATATAGACGGCAATGCAGCTCCAGATCTGCGCCGTGCTCAGCGTCGACTTCACAGACTTCCTGAGTGTACCTATCGAGAGGGAAGCTAGCGAACTGCTGCTGCTCGTGGACACGCTGCAGTTGGCCACATCCGCCTCAAAGTTGTGGAACAAGGCGCGCCACTTGCGATTGTGATCCACCACCATGCGACCAAGGGAGCTGCGACCAATATAAATAAAAGGAACAAAATATTTTTAATAAAATCTTTAATATGGAAATTCATTCAATAAATCTCATCTTTCAATAAATAAGGAAAACAATAATTATTTTTAAACCACGTCCTTATTTCTCATTCATTGGATTATTAGATAATCCTATTCTTTCGCACTCACCTGGGATACTTTGGGAATCGTCGATTGAGCACCATTTCGCCAGTTTGAATGCGCACTGTTTCCCAGCTGCCGCTCAGTTGGCCGAACATCTTGTTGCCAATCAGCTCATAGTTGTCGTCATCCTCCTCGCTAGCGCCCAGAGGATTGCCGGCATCGCCGCTGGGCATATAGTAGTCGCCCCGTCCATTGGGTCCTTGGAGAGTCAGCTCGCCCTCGTAGTAATAGTCGTTTTCGAAGACAGCGACACCGCTGCCAGTGAGATCGTCGGCCGCAAAGTTGCCCTCAAAGTAATCGCCACGATTCGTGATGCAGCTGCCTGTGCCGCAGCGTTTGTTGTCCACAAACATGCCCATGTATTTGTCGCCACTGTTGAGATCCTCCATGACGCCGTAGCCACTGCGCGTGTTGGCCATGTATTCCCCGACGTAGATGTAGCGGTTGTTCCTCATCATGCCGTGACCATGAAAGAGACCCTCACAGAAGTTGCCCTCGTAGATCTCGCTGTCGTGGGCTCCATTGCCATTAATCTCGTAGACGCCATAGCCATGAAAGCGACCGCCTTTGAAGTTGCCCACATAGACGCCCGTCGAGGGAATAACCATCTTTCCGTATCCTAGTAAGAATTTAAGGGTTGTTAATAATTTACTCTTATTACTTATTAATAAACAGTGGAAAAATTAGTGATAATCAAATTAAATTGCACTAGCATTGAAAAAAAAGATGCTAATGTAATCAGTTTTAATTAGCATTGAAACAAAAAGCTAGTGAAATAATTTTTAATGAGCTATACTTTTTTCAATGCTAATGAATTTGCATTATTTAAAACTCTTTTTAATTGACCTTTTGATTAGTATTACATTTTTTAATGCTACTGAATTTGCATATTTTTAACTAACATTGGTAAAGGTCTAGTAGCGGAACTACTCTCAAAAAAAAAATAAAAATATAATTTAAAAAGAGGGCGATTTATCATGAATTTTGGTGAACAAATTTTTACCGGGTCTCTGTTAGTTTTTTTTTAATTGAATTTTGAAATTTTGATATTTTCACTGCAAAATGCACAAAGCAACCAAGCAAAAGCTCATTTTGCATCACAAATTTAAAAATTCCATTAAAAAATAATAGCGGAGACCCGATAAAAATTTTTTCACCAAAATTCATGATAAATCGCCCTCTTTTTAAAATATATTTTTATTTTTTTTTTTGAGAGTAGTTCCGCTACTAGACTGTTACCATAATTTTTAATAAGCATTACTTTTTTCAATGCTTATAAATTTGCCTTTTCATTAGTACTAAATATTTTCAATTGCACTAGCATTGAAAAAACATTTCTAATGTAATAATTTTTAATTAGCATTGAAACATAGGGCAAATTAAATGCATTTTCATTAGTACTACATTATTTAAAACTCTTTTTAATTGCCATTTTCATTTGTACTTCATTTTTTAATGCTTCTGAATTTGCTTCTGTTATATTTTAATGTTAATGAAATGAGATTTTCATTATAACATTTGAAATGACAAATGACAAAATTAGAAAAGTAGTTGATTTCTCTGCTCTTTAGCTGCTCACCTTCGATGAGACCATGATGCATCTCGCCACAGTAGACACTGCCATCGGGATACTCCAGGTAACAGTTGCCATGGAGCACGCCCTTGCGCCAGGTGCCACAGGCCTTGACCCTGCTGAGCTTTGGATGCTCTCGACTGTATTCGTAGGCCGTGGATCTGACACTGGGCACAGGGCTGCCCAGGGGTCGACCCAACGCGGCCACAATGCTGGACTGGAGTTGGTCGAGCCACACCTTGCGGTACTCCGACTTGCGTGTGATCAGGACAAAGCTCTTCTCGGGCGTGGTGATCCTCAGTCCCAGTTCGCCCTCTGTCCACACCCACAAGGCGTTCAACGGATATGTCTGAAGCGCATGACTTCCCAGCTGGCAGAGGAAGTCGGAGAAGAGTATAAAGCTGTGGCTGGACATGCTGATGCCCGTGTTGCCCAGCTTGAGCGGCACCAGGGCGGATGTGAGGATCACACGGCGTTGGCTCTGTCGCAGATGGGCGATGCGGGGCGTGCACTCCTTGCTGCTCCAGAACTCTTTGGTATTCACGGCCAGCTCCTGGCTGATGCAACTCAAGCGAGCGAACTCGGACCAGGCCACACGATGCTCGTCGTATTCCGGCTGCGTCTTGACCAGCAGCTCCATGAACTGCATGAACTGCTGGTAGACGGCGAATGGTTGCTGGAACAGACGCGTCAGGTAACTCTCCTCGGCCAGCTCCGCCAGGGGATTGAGGTTGCTCAGCGGCGGTGCTCCAATGGTGACCACCGTTTCGCCGAATCCATTCACCGACAGCACATCGCAATAGGCCTTCGTGTAGTTCTCGAACAACTCGATGTACTCGCGATGGTAGCAGATGAACAGCAGATCCGCCGGCTGCACATAGTCCGCCCGATAGAAGCCCTCCAGGGAATGCAATGTGGCCGCCACGAGGCAGACGATGCGCTCCCAGTTGAGCAGCAGCGGCGCCAGGGCGGGCAGCTCCCAGATGAGCAGAGTCTGGACTGCCTGTCGCTGTTTGAGCAACAGCTGCAGCTGCGACTCCAGGTGGCTGAGGAAGTAGTGATACTGTCGCTGGAACTGCCGGCAGTTCTGGAGCGTATAGCCGCCGGCGCAGTGCAGGAGACGCATCTGACGTGGCCAAGCGGCGCCCATCTGCAAATGCAGCAGCGTCTGTTCATAGGTGCTGGACTGGGATTGGGATTGGGCGTGGCCGTTGCCGTGAGGTAACGTTTGTATCTGTCCAGCCGCGTTGAGCAACAGCGTCCGATAATCGCCACAGGTCGCCTCCAGTGCTGTGTGCTGCTCCGGCGTCAGTTGCTCCGCCAAGCAGATTTCCATGGGCGAGCTGAGGTCCTCGCCCAGCTGCTCCCGGTTGTTGAGACCCCAGTGATAGAGACGCCCGTCCAGGGTGCGGGCCACGCTGTGCTCCCTGCCCGCTGCAATGCTGCACACACCCATCCCGTCCAGTTTTTCCAGGCGCGCCACATGCGCGCGCTTTATGTGATCTCCGGTGCCCAGCAGTCCGCCGTTGGAGGCGCCGAACGTGAAGAGCTGCGTGTGGAGGAGCGCGTATCCCTGCTGCAGCAGATGCCGCGTGTTGGCCGCGAAACTGTGCTCCGAGCTGCCGCTGTGCAAGGATTTAAGAGATCCTCCGGGCTCCTCCTGGTGCTCCTGCAACTGCAACTGCAGCACATCTTCGGCCGGTTGATGCGGCGACAGCAACATGACGAAGTGCTCATCGCCGGCAGCCAAGTCCAGCAGCTGCTTTCCCTCCTCGCAGAGACGCATGTGACGCGGCTGCTCCGCGTTAAACACCTCCCCGCAGCTGCCCAGCACGTAGGTGGCGCCACTGACGCTGACGAAGACCACGCCCTGCTCGGAGCAACAGACGCGACGCATGCAGACGCCCTCGCGGTGCAGCTCGAGGGGATCGAAGCTGAGCGTTTGCCAGGCACTGGGTCGATAGCCGCCCGTGATGAGTTGGCGCTGCACGCTGCCGTTGGCGAGCACCACGAACAGCTGTCGACTGCCGCGACAGAAATCCACATCCACGATGTCCGTACGCAGAAGTGTTAGCTCCAAGATCTTGCTGCCTGTCGCCAGCTGCGCGGAGTACAGCGACTGATCCGCCGTCAGCAGTAGCAGCCAACTGGAATCGGATCGAGTTCCAGTTCCACTTCCAGTTGCAGTTCCAGTTACACTTCCAGTTTTAGTCTCTTCCCTCTCGCTGCCCATACAACAAAGTCGCAATGCGGGCGAGCGCGTCAAGGGCGGGACACCTTTCCACTGTAGCTGCAAGGCGTGGCCATCGTGATAGATGGCAAATGCTTCGCCAGCGTTGCTGGAGTCCCCTTTGGAGTCCCCATTGGACATTGTGCTGCTTCTTCTCTCCCTTTCTTTTGTGTTTTTGTTATGATCCCCTTCTTCTGCCCAGTTTTGTAACACGCAATTGCAACTGCACTGATTAAAGCTTATTTACACATATTAACTGCATCGCGACCAATTGCACAATGCATTCTACGCACACATTTTATCTATTCTGCTACTGAAACGAACGCGGAAACTCTAATTCCTGGAATGAATGTGTAATTCGAGCTAGAGTTTTGGAATTGCCAAATTTCTAATAAGTTTTTTATTTGTGATGGTTTTGCGCGCCAGTGTGACCGTAGCAGCAACAAAAGTGCAATACCAAAACGCGAACAAAATAACACTCGACAACATAATAATAATAGTGGGATTCCGGTAAACGTTTCTGATTTGCTTTTGATTATTTTTAACCAAATCTAAATCAGTTGACGGAACGACCCTTTTTGCACACTGATTATTTTTTGGTTTCGTGAACAGCTGACAGCCTGGGAAAACAGCTAATTGACAACTAAAAACTATACAAAATTGGGCATAATTGCACAAAATGCCGAAAGAAAGTCATCGAAAATGTTTTTATTGAATATTCGTAGATTTACAATGTAAACAAACACAACTGTCACACAGCTGTTCAAAACCAAATCAAAATGAAAACGAAATCAGTCTCAGAGCTGATTTTACGAAATCAATTAGTAAGACCACATTTCCTTGATTTGCCCTGGGCACACTGAAAATGTTGTACGGAGCAGCTGTGAACAGCTGACTGCAAAATCAAAATCAAATCAAAAGCAAATTAAAAACGTTTACCGGAATCCCACTATTGTATTGCGCATATTTTTTTCATGATATTTTAAAATTCTTTCTTTCCAAATTTTGAAGAGGGCCGTAATTATCAGGATGGTTTATTTTTGTTGTATATAAAAGCATTCGATAGTGGCCTACCAAACGCCGATGGTTGCGATGTTCTGCATTCATCGACGACATCGATGTTTTACTCGATGTCTCTCCACCTCTAGCCAACAGCTGCGCAGCTGGCAAAAATTGTTGTTAAATTGTTGTATTTCTTGTTTACAACGCCAAAAATGTAGTTTATTAGTTACAAAGTATACCAAATATTATATAAACAGTTTAGCAACTTGCAAGAGAGCGGGGAAACTGCTGGTGAGCACAGTGTATAACTGAGTTTGCAATGGTTGAAAAATCTCCTGATCTCGTAGTGACTTGGACAATGGACTCGGATGCTTCGGGCAGTGGAGCGCTGGCGGATGACTCCGGGCTGTTTAGCTGCAGCAGTGAAGCGGACGATGCAACAAACCATTCCATGACATGGCCAGGGGAACAGGAGCAGGAATCCCTGTTTCTGGTGACGCAGGAGCTGCGCAAATCCCGCAGCGAAGTGGAACGTCTGAGCAAGTCGGAGCAGTGGTACAAGCAGGAACTTCAGTCACAAAAACACAGTCGGCTGGAAACGCTGGAGCGTCTCTATGCTCAAGAGCGCAAATACATGCTGGAAAACCAGAGATTGCAACAGGAATCGCAGAGTTTGCAAGCCAAGTGCGCCACGCTTCAAGGCTCCACACAGGCAGTAGCGCTTGCGACATCCGTGCATCCGTTAACAGTTGCTCAGCAAATCAGTCCGGCAGATGCCTTTGAGGCGGAGCAGCAGCTGGTGAGGATTACAGATCAGCGTCAAATGATTGAAGTGCTGCGCAAGCAAAAGAAAGGATTACTCGAGGATATACAGCGGATGAGTCTGGACAACGGCGACAAGCTGTTGGATCTGCAGCGCCAGTTGGCCGGCGTGGAGTTGGAGAACAAACACATGACGCGGCAGTGCAAACAGCTCTTGGATGAGCAGCGGGAATTCGCACACAAGCTGGCACTGAAGGCGACTGCGCTGCAAGGTGTCACTGCGGAGCGAGAGCAACTGCGTCAAGTCATCGCGGAGCTGAACGAAACGCTGCAAACTCAGGAGCTGCTGCTGGCGCTGAAGGAGAAAGAATTTCTGGACTTGAAGCAACATTATCAGGAGAAGCTGAGCAATGAGTGCAGCATTGATGCCATGCACAACTATAGTCTGGCATTCCATGGCGAGATCAATGCCAAGACCAGCGAGATAGCCACACTGAAACACGCACTTTGCGACCTTCAAAACGAGTTGTTGTTGATGTCCCAACTGCAGGCACAGAACGAGGATCAGCAACGGCAACTGGAGCAACTGAACTTCCAGCTGGAGGCACAACAATTGGAACAGGCACTGAAAGACGCTCGCCTGGAGGATTTGACGGCAGAGAAGACGGCACTCGCCGAGCAGCTGCAGGAGACGGAAAAAGCAATGCACAAGTTAGAGCAACAGCTCCATCAGATTCACAAACAATACGCGGAGACGTGTGCCGAATGCGAGAAGACCAAATTTCAGCTGGATGCTCAACAGAATCTGAATGAGGAGCAGCTGCTGCAGCTCAAGGATTTGCGAGATCAACTCGCGCTTTATGTGCAGAAATGCAGTCAACTAACCGATGCCACGGTTCAAACGGAGCAGGAAGACGGGCAGGACAAGAGCACACAGGTCATTACGGATAGCTCCGAGTTGGAGCAACGCATCGCGGGCCTGGAGCAGCAGCTGTTGGCTGTCAAAAAGCAAAAGCAACAAACTGTTGCACTGCTGCAGCAACTGCTCCAGCAACAGAATGAAAAGATCAGGAACACCAATGAAATGGAGGCCGACTGGAGGCAGCTCCTTGAAGCGCTGCAAGTCACCCAACAAATGGAGCAGCAAGTACAACAGCAGCTACATCAGAAATCCGAGGAACTGCAGCAGCTCAACGAGCTATTTGCCCAACAAAATGAGCAGCTGCAGCAGTTGCAACTGCTCAGTCTAGAGCACGAGTCCCAGAACAACAACGAGCTGCAGCAACTGAGGCAGACACAGGCCACAGACGCAGCTGCTCTCAGTCAACTGCGGGCGCAAGTTCAGACACTGCTTGAGGAACGTGAAAATGCGCCCAAGCAGCGGCACGAATCGCTGCTGGAGGTGCTGGAAATGGAGACGGGTCGCAAGCTGCAGCATGTGAAGAATTGGCCACAGTTGACCAAAACCCTGCGACAGGAACTACGTGCCGCAAAAGCTGCAGCGGAGTTGCCTGCGTTGAAAATGAAACTAGTGAAAATAAGTGGCAAACACGAACAGGCGCTGGCCAGGATTGAGGTGAGTTGAAAGAGAGAATCAAGCTAAGCTTCTTATATTTCATATTTGCGCATGTGCTTAGTTCCTGGAGAAAACTCTGGCGGCGGAACGAGCTCGCTTCGAGGCATCCGATTCCGGCAAATCAACAGCAAGCACAACGCCCTTGGAACCGGCTCATGAGGTGGCCAATCTTATTGATGACTACAAAAAGGTAAATAAATGAAATATTGTATCTTATAAGCATATAATAAAGCGCTGTTTCCATAGCTCATTCAACAAACTGCCCAGGAGACGGGCCGCCCACGCAACAGTTATATACTGGAGCTCATTGAGCGCAGTCAACGTTGCCAGCCAAACTTGTGCCAACTGAGCGATGAGCTGAGCGCTTGCCGTGAGGATATGCTGGGTCTCAATAAGCTTCTGGCCAATCTAGAGGCGAGCTCAACACGACAATCGCAAATGCCTTCCCTGATGGAGGAGCTACGCGCCGTTGCCGAGCAGACTTGAGCAATCGATAGGTCTGCCATATCCACTAAACTAAGTCAACAAAATCAGTTTAATTAGTTTCAATTTTTGTTTGTACTTAATTTGTGTTCTTTGTTTTGTGCTATTGTTTTTCTTTTCAAAAGAAACAATTTAGTTTTATTAATTTTTTTGTCATTTGTAAATGAATTAATGTCCTAAGTCTGATCCACCTAACTTCTTCCAGACTGACTAGTCCCACAACTTTATGTTGATCTATTAAAATCTACCCTTAAGACTAAATGAATTTCACACTCAAAAGCTATCACCAATTACCTATATTACTATTCTTGTTTATTAAAGAAAACACTCGAAATATTATGAATATAAAAAGGTTATAATTTCGAATATATTTATAAAAAAAAACGAAAATATATTTTCGTAGTACTTATACCATGTGTAAAATTCCAATTAAAATTGTAGTTGAAATATTTATAAAATTAGAAAAAGGCAGGATAATAATAAAATTATGTTTTGTTTAATTTTATTGTGAATTATTCTTTAGTTAAGTTAATGTCTGATGTATATTTATTTAACCGTAAAATATACACATATTCATATAAAACTTATTTAAAATAAAAAAAGGAGAATATCTTAACTCTAAATAAACTTATATTTAACGATATATGCTGGTAAGCTGTTCAAGTGGCATAGGTAAATAGAGTTCCACAACAGATGTTTAAGTCAATTCAAATCGATTTCTCACATTTCCATTGGCGGCGGCATCGTTTTATATAGAACTTGGCATTGTCAACGCCTGGAACTGGGACTGAGACTGAACATTGGCATTGGCAGTGGATATTGGTGGTGCTGGTGGTTAAGGTAATGTCTCAGATCGCATAGTCGCACTGCGGCCACTTGGGTATTGATAAATGCGTTGAAAACTAAGCGACCGCCCAGTAGATTTGCACCCAAACGTTGCCGTTGTTGTTGTTGCTGTTGCCCTCGTCGTCGCCCTTCCGCCTTTTGTGGCACAGGGCACAATCGTTGGCCAAATTCAATTGGCGCAATTTTTCATCGTTTCTCAGTGCCTTTAAGGGGATACCGCGGATCCTTTGCTCTTGTCTATTGTTGATGTTGCTGCTGCTGCTGCTGCTGCGACTGTTGTTGTTGTGCTGCTGCACCAGCAATTGTTCTTTTGCTGCGGCTCAAGGTTGTTTATTTTGAAAAATCACCAACTGCAGCGAGGGCGAGAAAGGAGTGGAGCAGCGAAGAAGGTCGATGGTGGAACATCGTGGCCATGTGGCTGGACTGGGATTTAATTCAATGCCTGGACATTTATAAATTGCATTCAATTTATACACAACACGAAAGCGTGATTTTTACATTTTTACAATCTGGTGAATAATAGATCAGCGTCCACTCGTTACTGCCCTTCTGCAACAGACAGACGGACAGCCAGACGGGGGTACACTCGAACTTGCCACACTGCCACAACAATTCTCGGACTACAAATGTCATTATTATTATCACTTTTAATTCGTTTTTAAATTGTATTGGTAACTGTCTTAAATTCGATTTTTTTATAATACATTTTTAAATTTATTGTATTTCATTTAATTTAATTTATTTATTTATGTATATATCTAATAATTCCATAATTGTATATTTTTAATAAAAATTTATAATAGATAAAATGTCAAATATGCAAATGTTATTTTATTAAATTTTATTGAATAGTACTCTTTTCATTTACTTGAATTTATCTAAACTAAAAACTTTATTAGCAAACATATATTTAGAATATAAATTTAAATTTAATTAAAAAGAAGCCTTGCCATTCTTCCCAAGTTGTTTTATTTTTTGAAATCCTAGAGAGATATGCACACACTCGTATCTCTATCGACAACATTGTTTTTAGGTGCACTTAAATTTAAGCAACATTTTAAGCATTGAAATGGCCACGAAAGGATTGGCTTGGATTGGATTGGATTGGCTTGCATTGGAGTGTTTCAAGGGTATCAATTGCTTGGCTTGAGAGTGCTTTTTGCTGTCGATGTGCTGATGGCTGATGGCTGCTTTTGGGATTGGTTAGGTATTGGGGGATTTGTTGAGGTCGCTCATTAAAATGGTTGTTGCTGTTGCCAAACACACTAAAGCCATAAACATTTAATTCTCACCGAAAGCGATTGATGCGGTTCGCAGTCGAAAGGGTCGTCGGTCGTCTGGATGCAGTGCTGAGGTCCCAAATTGCAAATGTAACTTGTTAACCTTGAAACTAAGCAGACGGCATGGACAGACTGAAAGACAGTCAGGCAGACAGACAGACAGATACTTGGCCAAGTGCCTGGCAGCAGCAGCAGCAGCAACAACAGTCGGACCCACAAGACCCCAGCACAGTATGAGGCATTTAGTCAGACGTCGTTGTCGTTGTTGCTGTGGTTGTTGTTGTTGTTGTCGTTGTTCGTCTGCCGATCACTCGTTTGTCTAGCTGCGGCAGTCCTCCAACTGCAGCTCCTTGCTCCGACTCCCTGTTCAGCTCCCACTGCGGTTAGTACAAGTATATTGAATAATGCGTTTATGGGCAGATGAATGACACTTCATACAGGCGGCTGCCTGTTCTAGCTGCCTCTACTCCTCCACTCCAGCCATCCTCCACTTCCTTCTCCTCCTCCTCCTCCTGCATCCGGACTCCAACCTCATGAGCTGCATTTTTCATGCGTAAACTTCGGCCCCAGGCGGCGGTGCAGCCAACTGACTGACTTGACTGACTATTCGTCATATGTGCCGGGGCCATGTCAGTGTTGTGTTTGAAAGAAATTCGTTTAAATTGTCAATTGTCTGGGATTCTGTGCCCCTGAAACTGGTTTCCAGCCACTCCTAATGAGGTGCATCAACGCAAAAAAAAAATGAAGGGAAGACAAATAATAATAACAATAATAAAAAAAAAAACGGAAAACAGCAAACTAAATAAAATAAACGAATCCAAAGCAAAACCCTTTTAGCATTCAGCTGCGACGGTGGCCACGGTGGTGCACGGTGGTTCGCTGTGGTGGTGCTGGCTGCTGTGCGTTTGCATTTAGCAGGCAAACTACATTAAACTCAACTTACCCACACACACACACACACATGCAGAGAGATCACATATGTATGTACATATAAAATGCATCTTTAGTGGCTGATTCTGTGATTCGAATTCTGACGCTGATGCGGCTTCTTGTGGCAGGAATCGGGAGTGGGGAGTGGGGAGAGTGTGTGGTGTGGTGTGGAGTGTTGCAATGTCATTCGTTGCATTTTATGCACTTTTTGCACTTTACGGCCAGAACATCGTGAACTTGGCGCTGGCCATAAATAAACTTGTATCTTCAAGATACAAAATAGTCGTAAAAAATCAACAAAAATATTCCCCCCACCACCAGCACCACCCAGTAGGCAATTGAACTTTTGAGCTTTTAGCTATGCGCGCCTATTAGACCAACATCACCACAGTTAAAAACTGTCCAGAAGACATCTGAAGGGAACCGAACTGAGGGTATGTCCAGAAGCTGCCTTCAGTTGACCATCTTTAAGTACACACATAAATGAATGTGAAAAGCTGGAATATTAAATTTTATATTTGGCGCACGTTTTGAGGCTTTTGCATACAATGGCCTGGCACCACAGGAGAACTGAAAACTGCCAACTGAACCTGAATAGAACACATTTCGAAAAGATGATTTGATCCAGACAGTCAGAGAGAGAATCGTGATTGAAGCTTTAAATAGATCAACGATCGAAGATGTTCTCAAAAGGCAGCTGTCTTTTAACCTCTTAATTGCAATATCATCACGAATTGAACAACATATCGAGCCCTATTTGCGACAATAACGTATGCGCCAAAACGCAATTTTACAGGAGAGAGTTTTTTAGGTTTCGTTAAGTTGATTTCTTCGTGTCATTTGTCGCTTACGTTATTATTCACAGGTCAATATCTCCGTAAATATATAAAATAAAAATGTAATATTTTAGGTGCAGATGCGGGTGGTGTTTATAAACATATTGGCACAAGAAAAAAAATTTCGGAAAATGGCGCATACGTTATTGTCGCAAATAGGGCTCGATATGATAAATTTATTTATTTAAATTAACTTAGACCCGTTTCAATTATAGAAAATCATACACAGAAAAAAAATGCCGTTCTAAAATCAAGCCTAAAATACTTAATTTAAGCCTGCATTTTTTAAGTATGTTTCCAGGATTAAACTGAACCAAATTACTTGATTCTCTCTCGGCCTCTCTCATTTCAATTGGTTCGGTGGCTCAGTGGTTAGAGTCGCCGACCTGTTTGAAAAAAACCTGGGTTCGATTCGATTTAAAAAAAAGTTTAAATGTAACAAAAAACATTATTTTTCTTAGCCTGAATTTAAGAATTTCAGGATTGAATTCGGGATTGAAAAAATCAAGTATTTCACACTTGGTTTAAGCAAATCGGACATCGTTTCGGATTGAATCCGGGCTAAATATCCCGGATTTTTTTTTTCTGTGTACTCAATAGCATTATTTTCACTAAAATTGGTATGTATTTTTAATCTTTTATTATTATAATTATTATTTCGCTTATTGCTGTTTTCAAGTTTTTTAATTGTACTATTTTTCAGTCAATTTTCTCTGTAAAAGCTGCTTAGTTTAAGCCTGACTAAACAGTTACTTTCTTTTAACATAAATCACAATTTAACGACCTATAAAATGTTCCTCTCGTTCTCTCTCACACCTTTCCTCGCTCTTCACACATTCATCTCAACAACTCTATCACCAAATCCAACAATAACAACAACAACTCAATGAACTTGCATTTCATTACTGAAAGCAGTAAAAACACAGACAACTAGCAAACAAAAAAAAAATAGAAAAAAACACATTTCAATCTTCTTGACGCTGCTGAAACACTTTGGCCTAATTCAATTCAACAATTCCAAGCATTTAAAGTTCAACTACACGAGTTCTCAACCCAAAATTAATGGCATACAGATAAGTTTAGAGGAATGAATAGAGATAGATGATGGTAGATGAGAGATGAGCGATGAGTCGGTAGCCATTTCACTGAAGATCATAAAAAATAATTACGTAGTCTGTACTTCGTTTACTATTGCGTAATGCTCTAACTTCCAACCGAGAATTTTACATTTTTACTTAGTTTGACAATTCTGTTTTGATATCCTTCAAATCAATTTATTAGCTTTTATATTTGATAATTATTAGTACTGTAATGACTTTAATATTTATATTTTAAGAAAAAAAAAATATTTTATATTTCATTTAGTTACTATTTTTGTCAAGTATTAAGGTAAAGTTCAAATAACTTTTAATTAATAATAAAAATTTCAATTTTAAAACATTTCTGTTTCAATATTTATTAATTTCATAAATTGGTAAATATTTTATATATTCTTTAATTCTATAAAAATTATAACAATTTTTAAAAATACTTTTAGATATTTTGGTTATTAAAAGCTATTTCAATAATAATAAAATTGAATCTGATAGTATTTTAATAAATATGTAAATATTTTAAGTAATGTTGTTGAGTTATTTAATTTCCTTTGACGTCTTTTTAAGAAAGTGTATTTCTAGTACTGCATGTGATATTGTGTTGTGCCTCTCATATGATTGTTTTACTGGGAGATTATTTAATCAATGGAGCATGTACATAAAAGGGCATGAGAGCATGAGAGCAGCTGGATGGTACTCCAGCGTGCGCTCAACTTCAGAGGCTGTGTCAGGAGGTAGTAGGTACATTGATCTCGCGCCTCTAAAAAGAAAATATACAAAGAGCGAGAGAAAACCGTTGAGATTGAAAGATACGCAGCCAAAAGAATTCAATGACCCAAACATTTTGGGCCATTGTGTTGATTACGTCAAATGGGCGGCTGCTGCTGCTGCTGCTGCGTCGATCTGGGCGGCTGGCTATTTTGGCCCGTACTTGTAATGCATTAACATTGCTCGAAGATAGATGCCAAGTCGATGGCAATTCTCGTTACCTGCCTTGCAGGCAGCCAGCCAGCCAGCCAGCCGCATGCAAATGCCACAGTGTGAGATGCAGTCGCAATCGCAGTTTGAGCTGCAGCCGAAGGCGAAGTGGCCCTGTCCATGGCCATGCAATTTAGTCAAAGGCCCTAACGGCATTTGAGCCAAATGCGTTTACGCATCCGCTATAAACTTGTATGCCGGTATGCTTGCCGGTTCTCTAAGCTAAGGTGTTGCTTTACTTTGCTTTACATTGCTTTGGTTTTGCTTCTTGGTTAGTTGACTAGCTGGTTGACTGGCTGACTGGCTGACTAGCTGGTTGGATGGTTGGTTGCTTGGCTGCCTGGTCTCTCGGTCGCCAGAACCAGTTATATATATAGTATACGCTATAAGCAGGAGCATGCGACAAATGCCGTCGCAAGTCACTGCTGACTTCCTTCAGGACCGGGGACGGTACGCGACAGGCACGACACGTAGTTAGAGCGACGTCTTTCTGGGCACTCTCTGGGTACTGTTAATTGGACTTACACTGGCCTGGCCTGGCCTGGCACGCCTGCTGTCCAATTCATCCGTCCCCCTTCCTCTTCCAACTGTCCCCAATCTACCCCGCGTTTGACTGACCATCATTCTGTGCGTGGCGCACTTAAACGAGGTTAACTGTACTCGTACTCACTGCCCAGGCTAAAAACGGGGCCTTACCTCAAAATTTAATTTCAACTTACGTCAGCTACAGCTTCAGCTTCAGCTCCAGCTTCAGTCTCAGCTTCAGCTCCAGGGCTGCGGTCAATGCACGCATTACCAGTTCTCCTCAGCTTATCAGCAGCCGATCGCCAGACTCAAACTCAAAGCTCAAAACTCTAAACTCTATCTGCACCTCCATCGCCATCTCCATCTCCAACTCCATCTGCAGACCATCAAATCAGCAACGTGACGCTGCCCTTAGGGCCCATAACAGTGTTATGGTCATTCCCTGACGTCTCTTATACTTACTATACTATATATAACACGGCCATAACATTTGCACCGCAATAATAGTAGTAATAGTAGCTGAGGTGCCTGTGCCAGTGGCTTTACTGCATTCATCCATTCATTCAGGGATTACGTTACGGCCCAGCCAACTAATTTAATTTGCCCGCAACGCGAATTATTATAAGCTCACCCTCCCAAAAAATCAAAACAGAAATGTAGTAAGAGAAAATATAAAAATAAGAGCCAGACATAACATTCAAGACAGACAAACAGTTAGACAGAGCAAATTTCCAGTCACAGTCCCAGTCCCAGTCCTGAAGTCCGACAGCCTGCAAAACCCGCGAACTGCAATTTCGGCATGGGAGATGAGCCGCAAAAAAGCGTTTTTCGATTATGGGCAGTTTTCTAGCACTGTTCTATGGTTTTAGCTCATAAACTGGCAATTTTTAAAGCCAATTACAACAAAACAATGCACTGCGAAATACGTGCGAAATAACAAGGAGCCAGAAAGGCAATAAACCAGTAAGAGACCAGTTAAAGGTGTTCAAAAACATCTTGGTTAACAACTCAACAAAACCAAAGGTCACATAACATCACTAAAAATTGCGCAAGCAATGCTGCAAAAAAATAATTACTGAAGAAAGAATTCTCAAATGAATAGTTTATGATGCCTGTTATTACTTTTAAGGTGCTCTTTCCTCAGCAGCTCATGTTTTCTATGACTTTTATTTATTTATTATTTATGTCATTTTTAAAGGCTCTTCAGACTTAATATTATGTGTTCACTTTATTGTTTGACTTTCTAAATTCATGTAACGTTGAATGGGGTTTAGTTGGAGATATGCTTTATGAAATCTTTAAGTAAATTGACTAGGTTTTATAAAAATGACACATTGTCTTAATAAACCTATACAAGTATTATAATGATTATTATCTATCGCAGACGAAATCATATAAAAACACCAGGAAATGTAAACGAATTTTAAATTATTTAATAATATCTTTAAACTGACTTACATATAAAGAAATCTATTTTATTAAAAAAAATAAATTTGCATTTAAAATAATATATGGGAATTTCCAGAAAAAGGTCCTCCACGACAAAAAACGCAAAATTGAACAAAAACTCACATTTTGTGAAATTTTCAACCAAAAATTTATTCAAGCTATTTATTTAAGCAATATGCGCTAGACGAAATTCAACAGGACTAACATATAGATTCTACATTGGAATAAATTCACGTTTTTTTCATATTTTTGGCCATTTTCTTAAAAATTGACTTCCAAAATGGACCGTTTGTATTTTAACGGTTACACTTAGTAGGACAGTAAGATTGTAACATGAACCATTATTATTCTTAGAAATATATTGAAAGTTTAATTTAAAACAAGTTTTACAAGTTGTTTTCGATGTATCGAATACAATTTGATAAACAAATTCATGGCAAAAACTAGGTGGATATCTTGTCACGTTCGCGATGTTGCTTTACAAATTACTAATAAAACTTCTAAAATAAATAAAATGATAGTAACCTATCAAAATTATTTCTAAATTAGAAAACTAAATTGTTTTATTATGGTTTAAGAGTATTTTCATCCAAATTACTCGCCATATTTCGCAGACTTTCGCATTTGTCAGGATGAAGTCAAACATAACTTCCATTTTTCGTCGCGTTCGCGATGCATTGTTTTCTATAAATAATTACAAAACGGCAATAAAAAAAGTGTTGATACAGAATACAGAATATTTGGCAACAAACTAGAATCTTGATAAATAATAAGTACGTCACATTTTTGGAGTATATCTCTATCTCTCCTTCCCTCTCCTTCTGTCGTGCTCTGTTAAATATACTAAATCCAAGTCATCAAAAAAGTGTTATACTTTTGTTTGATTAAAACATTCTTATGTATTTCTCTCTATTCCTGTATTACAATTTTTTTATTTTATTATAATATTCTAAGCTCATGATGCCGTGACTTTGCTCATCTCTGTCGGACATTCAATATTTGTTGGCGTTACAACAGCAAGAGCGTTTGTGGCTAGTCGTGTTGGCCCATTAGGCCATAAAGCGTTACCAAACGCCATTTGCACGTAAATATTGGCACGCCCTTAAGTTGAGATAGGAATTGAATCGAAATTGGAGCTCCATATCGTACACGGATGAGCGATTGCCGATTGGCAATGGGTGATGGTCGATGAGATGATGCTGATAATGATAATGATAATGATGATGGGCATGATGAAATGAAATTGTTGCTTTCGATTTTGGCTAATTGCAGAGTCCATTGAAATGCCTACTTAGGGCTAATTGGTCCCATCGGAAGCGCCGCCGAGACATGTACAAACATTTCACGCTGTGCTGTCATAGATGTTGTAATTGATGCCGCCGCAGTGCCATGTCACAGATGTCAACCCGCCAGACCTGGCAGTCACTGCCTAGGACTCGGACATAGACAGAGTCCCAGACCCAGACTTCGTTTCAAAACTAAGGACGGCAAATCTAACAACTTTGATTGACTTGTGATTTGAAGGCGCGCCTAATTGAACCGAGGCGACTCAACGAATGGAGTCCAGTGCGGAGGGACCAGAGATGCAGACACTGACATGCCTTGGAGACTGGACATCTGGACATGACACTGTCTCCCTCTCTCTCTCTCTATCTCTCACTGCCTCTCTTACTCTGCGTCTATCTCAGTGTTGTCGGTAGCTCTGGCAAAATGTTCGTGAGAAATGTCATTAATACGAGCGACGTGCTGTGGATGCGGCTCCTCCATGTGGTTGTGGTAACTATGTAAGTACTACGTAGTATGTGTCCATCTTCAGGCAGCATTCGGATCTGGACGCTGTTCACTCTCTGTAAGCCGCATTGTTGCACTTAATTAATGCGAGGCTGAAAGTCCCTGGATCACTTCTTGCCTTACAATAGTATACACGCCCTCAGCTCGCATCTGTGTGTGTGTGTGTGTCTTTAAGTTGCCTTATAAGGTCAATTGATAGGCGTTGGCTGAGCCAGAGGCAGTGGCTTGAGCAAGGAGAGATCTTTAGGGAACTCACCTCCTACCCTCCATCAGTTTTATCTTTTATAAAGTGAACTAACAAATCCATTAAAAATATTAATTATGTGCAATATATTTTAATTTTCTTGAAAAGAATAATAATTTTAATATTTATTCAGACTTTCTCCCTCTCAACGAATTTCATTGTAAACTATTTGAAATTATTTGTCATTTATATTATGGGTATATAATTATAACCCACTATATGCTCTGTATTTTTAGTTTCATGAAAAGAACTGATTTTCATTCAGAGCCTTTTCCTCTCAATGAACTTCTTGCCGACGCCTCTGGTTCTGTGTTAAGGAATTGCTTTAAGGCACTTACACTTAGAACTTGGCAATAATAGCTCAACATTAACGTTTAAGCAACTGGCACCCAATCTCTCAAAGCGTTGGGGAATTATTTGAAACATGCAGCGCCGCTGCAGCATCGGCATCCAATAATATAGGTCCCCCTCCTCCTAGGTATAAAAGTATTTCAGTCTATAAACAATACCAGTTACAGGCTGCTGCCTGTTGTTTGTTTGAAGGCGTTAATAGGCGCTGCAATGCCAATAATTTGCAATTATATTTAATTGTAATTGTAATCGTAATCGTTGTGTGATACAACAACTCGTAATTGAGTGTAAGTTGTTTTCTGTTTTCTGTTGTTTTTTTTTTATTTTATTCGTTTTTATTTTCTTATTTTGTATTGGTTTTTATTGAGAGTATTTGCTCATCATGTGTGTGTGTGTCTTTGTGTGTTGCCTAGGGGCATTATGTACATATAACATCTTTGTGTGTTGGCTTAAACGATCTTTTACTTGGCTATACAAATGTTTTGCTTACAAATTGTGTTGGCCATTACTCGGGCTTAATTGCTCATGAAGGCATAAATCTTAGTGCGTTATAAAACTGTCTGAAATCATCAAGATTAGCTCGATTTGAACATTTGAAATATTACAATTATTAAATTAAAGTTCCACACAAATTATTTCAATTAAAACTCTACACAAAAATAAATCATTTAAAATCATCCAGACGTGCTATAAGTACTTAGGTATATTTATTTTAATTGACCTCGCATAATAGATATCGATTGCTTAACTTAAAACTGAATTGAGTGTTATATTTAATAATTTCTTAGTTATACATACATATATAATCCCTTCGATCGAGCTGAAACAATCGATATCTACTATATTTCGTAATTTCACCATTATTGCAGACTAAATGAGAATTGCTATAGTCAATATAAACTGATTAGATCAACGTAAGTATATACTTATATGGCCTGTGTAAATGGTGAAATATTCCCTTTCTTTATATTGATCTAGGACTAAAAGTTGTAAGTCCATTTCGAGTTCATGTTATCGCTGAAATCTATCAAAATTTCAGCACATGTTTATTCTTAAGAATACATATTATATCATCGCATCTTAATCTATTACATTCTTTATATAATCTAAGAGCTTAGCAATTATGACAAATGTATTACACTATTTAATTGAATCATCATTCACTTATTGCTGCTCCTTGGGAGCCGTATAAAGGTTATATGAGTAAATTTAGGGAAAGTAGCTGGGGAAAGGGGGGAGCGCTATGTGCTGCATCTTAATATTAAGAAAAATACTCAGTTCCAGTGTTCTCGATAGCTCCGGTGGCTCTTAAATTTCTTCTGTTCTCCTGCCTCCAGTCAGTACAATATTCCCGGATGCACAGCGCCGCTGCGCTGGAAATAGACATTCGGATTGCTGCTCAATGTGGGCTCCAGCGTCGTATATAGATTCGTTTCGTCGGGTCGTATGAACATGCCTTTAAATGAAGTGAGAGAAGGTATATTTATCAAAGTACAACCTTAAAATACATCATTGTAAGCATAAGTTATTCTCAAAGTAATTATTACTGGAGAAGAACAATTTAAAAATTAAAATATTGCTGTCAATTTTAAGATTAAATTATTAAATTAAAAAAAACTACAATTTAAAAATAAATAAAATAAAAAAATAAATTAATAAATAAATCTAAGCTTTATATCGGAAATTTTTTCAAACAAAACTAGGCTTTTATACTAAAATAAAATTATTCCTAAAAAAATTCAAAAAGTATAAGTCCCCCATAAATTTGTTATCTTTCAAAATTCAGAATAAGTATTTTCTTGACTATGTGCCAATTGACCCCACTGTTTCTAAGCTCTAAATATCAATATATGTAAGTAGAAGTGAGTAGGCTATGTTATTACCTGGCGCATAGCGCAGCGTTTTGGCCAATTGCGCCGCCTGTGTCATGGAGGTAAGCGAGTTGCCCAGCTGTTTGAGGGTCAACGGTGTGGCCAGCTGTGTGGGCGGTGCGGGCGGTGGTGGTGGTGGTGGTGCGGGTGGGTAATAGCAAAACGGGTGCGCGCTCAAATGTGCTGGAAAATAGTGATACATACGTGTATAGCTCGGCGGTGCGGCGGTGACCAAAGCGACTCGATCTGGTGGCCCGGAACCCGTGTGGTTGTTGTTGTTGGTGTGCAAAGGGTTTTTGTTGTTGTTGTTGATGTTGATATTGGTATTGGTTTTGGTTTTTGGTGTTCGTGTTGTTGTTGTGTGATTGTGTGTGTATGTGTGAGTGTGTGTGCATGTGCGTGCGTGTGTGCGTTTTATCGATAGCAATTCCAAACCAAACCAAAATCAAAACCCAGACGTGACACACACACACAGACATATGCATATAAATATATATAAATAGGGTAAATATATGTACAATAATTTTTTTCAACAATAAAGGTAAATTTAATTAAATTTGAGAAAAAGGTATAATACCGGAAACAATACCAAAAATGAGAAAACGATATTCAAAATGATTGATGAATAAAATAAGAAAAACAACATGAAAAGATTATGTAATGTATGTTGTGTGTACATGTGTGTGTGTGTGTGTGAGTCGTGAGCGTGTCGAGAATTTTATATGATGTTGACAAATTCGATGAGGGTGACCATTGAATGATTTTTAGTTTTTGTTTTTTTTTTTATTCGAGTTGTTGTTGCCATATTAATGAATAGTTTGTGTGTCGCAATGATGATAAAGTGATGACGATGATGATGTTTGATGGGTTGACAAAAAAAATATGTGATAGAAAAATGAACATATGTATATATAGAAATTAATTGAGTGCAAGGTAAATAAAGTCTAAGGTTTATAGCAATCATAAAAAAATATTTTAATTTAATACAAAAAAAAGATGTCACAATTGCTGCATTGGGCACACATTGCGGCTCAAACCACTTACGTCCGACCACTAATTAGCCAGACTGACCCAACTGGCCGGCTGAATGAGACACTCAGACAACCTAAATTCAAAAATTACTCTGTCATATTTCACACTTTTGCCTTTGCCCAAGCGCCAGAGCTAAGCAGCAATTTATGGAAGCTTTAATGATGCCAAAATCTGAGCTAAAACATTTCGTGTCAATGGGCCAACTTTATAGCACCCTCAAGCCATAGAGAAAGTCTGCTTTGCATCTGTTGATTATTGTTCGCTTTTTGCATTAAGCAAAACCTTAATCGTTTGCTTATTACAGTTGTTAGTTTTTTGTTCAACAAGGTCATTAACAGCATTTGTATATCGATCTTTTATGACACTTTATAGTTCACATAAGCATATAATTGATTACACTCATCAAAGATCAGAGTCCCCTCAACCGTGTTCCCACTGATCACATAACTCTCGTGTCATTGAACTGTGAAAATATCACTAAATATGATGCTTATCTTCAACATGGCTGATTTACTAGCTTCCATTAGTTTAAGCTATTTAACAAGATGGTTTATAAAGCGATATAACATCAACAAGAAAGAGATGCTGATAGAAACAATCAACGTAGACCTTAAGCGGATAAAAAGAAGGAACAAGTTGCGGCTCTAATTATACCGAGAATCTATTGCTAATATTAGCATTTCCAACTAAAATCTCTTAATTTAGATAAATTCAACTTGTAAATATTTTATTTATAAATTAAAGAAATACCCTTAAATGGCTAATTTATAAATCTGAATAACAGCTGCAGTCCTATAAATATTAATGAGTTTAATACTGATTTATTGCACTCAAGTTTGTTGCCTAAGTCTTTCTGTTAAGCTTAATTGCACTTTGAGTTTGTCGCCCAAGTCTTTTGTTTAAGTTTGCATAAGCTCTCTAATTAGCAACAATTACATTATAAACGAGACAAACTTGTCAGTAATTAGGTAACGACTCCGACAAGTTTGTCGCTTGAGTCTTTTGTTTGAAAGCACTTGAAGTTCTATTTATGTATGGGAGCAAATTCAGGCTTATCATTAGCCGCCAGAGACTTAAGCTCATATATAAGTTTATTTATAAATATTATTAACATGCAAAAGCCAAACAAATGCGAGCCAATCAACCGGCTGTGAGTCTGACCAAGTTAAACACGCCTGTCGCCGCTGCCCGATTTTTCAGACATGGCTTATAAATTATGATTATTATATTTTCAACAGCTTGCAGGCCCAATGTAAGAAACGGCACACACACACACACACACTCACCTATATATACACACGTAGTAAACTATGTTAATGACATAAAAACCGAACAAAAATAACAGAGGCTGAGATAAATAAAAACGTTGACTCGGAAAGCTCTGCTAAGCTGGCTGGCTTCTGGGTCTGGAGCTGCTGTAGCTGTAGCTGTTGCTGGAACCGAGATCGGCCTGTGGGGGGCTGTGGGGGCTTGTCTCGGGGTCTGACTGGGCTGCATGCTGAACTCTTGACAGTGTTAAATGCAGCAGTTACACACATGCGCCAGCTACAGATCTGGCTTTTCTTTTTCCATTTTTGCCATTGCAAAAGCCTATGCCCTAACTGGCCTCTGTCCTACGTCCCCTTCCAACCTCTCTTCGCTCCATTCCTCTCTTCCCCCAAATGGTTTTTTATTTCGCGGTCTTGGTTTTCTAATTAACTTAGAACAAATACTGCAATTAAGCTCGCTTGTTTCTTCTGGCTGCCCTGGCGGCGCACGAGCTGTGAATCTGGAATTATGTGTCAGAAAATGAAAATACATGTGTATATGCGCCTCTCTGTATGTTCCCGTATAAATATATGTGTGTGTGTGTGTGCTGCACATTTGCAAACTAGTTTGTTGCTGCTGCAGCTGAAGCGGCAAATTTGGCTTAATTCTTGGCTGCTGCCTGATTCCATTTGCAAAGCCCGGAAAATGAGATTTTCACAAATGCGCAACAGCTTCTGCTCTTCTGCTAAAAGTGTCTGTCAGCCTGCTTTACTACTTATTATGAATTATGCTAGCTTGCAAAAAATTTGCCACTTTGTGGCCACTGTCTATTGTAGCCAACAACAAGAGCAACAGCAAAAACTAGCTAGAAAATGAGCTAAGAGAACAGAAAATAAATGACTAATTAAGTGCAAATATGTATGACCAGGCTCAACTCGTGCGTGTTCCGCAGTGCATTGGTATTGGTGCATCCGTGCTTGCATGTGTGGGCGTAAAGGCGCAGTTTGCTAGCGATGACAGTGACTGCCAGCGATCGCTTGTCACTGGTGACTAAGTGAAGTCACTTAAAGATACATGATAATCACTGCGGACGGCAGTCCGCGCTAGTGACGAAAGCAGCGAAGGGTGCGAAGGCGACTAACAATATATACAGGAAGAATGGAAAATTTGCTATGACTGTCCGATCAGGTCGAGCTATATACCGATCGAAAGGTATCAGTTAAACTTACAAGTGTGCATACTAAGACTTTTAAAAACTCACCTGGTTCGTGAGATAAACAGGTGTAAGTGGGAAGGGAAAAATTTAAATGATTGGAGCTAATGGGGCCAGTGGAGCCTTTTTTATTTTTATTTTAATTTTTAACTATTCTTATTAAAATTACGCGTCGAATGACACCTCGATCATCAAAATCCGACCGCTGGTTCGAAAGATAATTTATTTTGAAATTTTGGTGCCCTTCTCAAAACGAGATGAAAAGTCAGTCTGTCTGTTTGTTTGTTTGTTTGTCTGTTTGTTTGTTTGTTTGTTTGTATAGATCAAATCGTTGTTTTAGCTTAAAAGTTTGAATGAGGACTTGGTCCCGCTCCAAAATCTAGAAACGTTTGTTCTACGACTTTTTCGAAAAACCGCTAGTTTAGCGGGAAATCGCTAAAACCGCTAAAATTTAAACCCTCATAGCATCCAAACGATAGAAGCTATAGATGCGATCTATATATCGTTGCAAAGGTATTTTGAAGGGCTCTTAGGCATACCTTCAAAGTTTTTCTTTTAAGTAAAAAGGTAAAACGGTACAGGTGAAACAAGGATTTTTTTACACATTTTGGCGATTTAAGAAAAATCTACACATGAGATCACTTTAAAATATGTTATATGTTATAGGCAATTTATTCCGCGTTTTTTGACATATAACACGTATCTGTCAAAATTCGTTTGGACAAGATATTACCTATTAACTGAATATACCTTTACCTTTACACTACTGCATGTACATACATATGCAGTATGTACACTGCTTGCAGCGTAATGCGGAAATAAACTGCTTGCAAGTGGTGAATTCTTTGCGGCAGATAAATCATTTTATAATCAAAAATATAAAATCGTTTGTTCTACTTTTTCGAAAATCGCTAGTTTAGCGGAAATCGCTAAAAACCGCTAAAATTTAGCATAGCATCCAAATGATAGAAGCTACAGATGCGATCTATATGTCGTTGAAAAGGTATTTCGAAGAGCTCTTAGACATACCTTAAAAGTTTTTTTTTTAATTATAAGGGTAAACAGTTACAGGTTAAATAAGGTATTTTTTCCCACATTTTGACAATTTAAGAAAAATCTACACAACAAATCACATCAAATATTGCATTTTTAAAATTTCTGGTGTCTTATTCAAAAATTTCTGATATCCCATAAAAAAACCACTTTACGAGGTAAAAGTCTAGTGACGAAAACATTTTCATGCCCCAAAATTCGGATATCCAATTTTGTGACGAATAATATTAAGTTTACACATAAATTATTTTAAACAAAATTTTGCATTCGGCACGCGCAAAACAGTGAGTTTTATTTAGTATTAGAATTGAAACATTTTAGCGCAATGTGCTGGGAGCATAAAATTTTGTTTAAATAATTTATGTGAAAACTTAATATTATTCGTCACAAAATTGGATATCAGAAATTTGGGGCATGAAAATGTTTTCGTCACTAGACTTTTACTCGTAAAGTGGTTTTTTCTGGATAAAAATATTACTGAGAATTATTTTTGAAGGGAAACAATTGTTTTGTTTTTTACAGTGGCAAAAGCATTAAAAAAGACATGAGTAAAAGACGGTGACACCAAACGCATGAGCGTAAACGAAATAATGAGAATGCTTGCTTTATACAAAACAACTGTTCATTGAAATTAAACTCATTGAACTGGGGATTTATCATAAATACGACAGCAGAAACTTTAAAAGGTCACTCACTAGCTACAGTGTTATCACTTTGGCACATAATACAAATATCATAGTTACTGAATACCCTATATAAAAAATTCAATAAATACATTTAAGGTATTCAGAAACTCTAATATTTGTGTTATGTGGCAAAGTGTTATATGTTGTAATGACAACAAACACACAGAAAAAAGATTAAAAATGTTTTTTTTGGCAAATTTTTTATACATATCCCAGGGCATGTTTTTTGTGATAATCTATTTTCTGTGTGTTTGTTGTCATTACAACATATAACACTTTGCCACATAACACAAATATTACAGTTTCTGAATACCCTAATTGTTGTAATATATTTTATAAATAGTTATCAATGCAACATAAAATAAAAATAAATTATTTACTATAGTAAAATTAGTTTCAAAGTATAACTAAAATCGTAAAACGTGTTTTCTAAGAAATGTACTTAAGAAAACTGATTTTCCCCATGCAACCCATAATGGCTTAGTTTACAGTTGCTTTCATTATCATTTAGGTATTTTAAAGCTTTTCCGGCATTTTCATCAGCACAAGTTCAACGATTTTTCTTTCTTTCCACCTTGACCATGAAAATCACATAATTGCCCATCTCTATTGACAGTCAGCAACAACTAACCGCTAACGTTTTTCCACGTTTTGCATTTTGCAGTTGTCGTTGCCGGATCTACTGCCTGCCTCCCTCCCTCTCCCTCTCCCTCTCTCTAGCTCATACTCTGCTCCCTATCTCCCTCTTCATCCCCCTCTTAGAGTCTCACACGTAGTATCGCTGGCAACAAGTTAAAGTTAAACCAACTGCCGCACGTTGACTGATTGCTACGTGCAGATTGTCATTGTTCTCTCTTGTTGTTGTTGTTGTTGCTATTGCTGTTGTTGTTGTTGTTGCTGTTGTTGTTGCTGTTGTTGTTGCTGTTGTTGTTGCTGTCGTTGTTTTAGCCGCTGCAAAGTATTCTTATTGTTGTTGCTTGTTGCTACATACTTTGCAGACTTGAGTAATTTCCTTGGCGAGCGTCGAGTTTTTCCTTATTGGCTTCAGCTCGAACTTCAGCTACAAGCTCTGGGTTCTTCCGTCCCAAGTACTTGGTTACTCTGGGCTATACTATGACTATGTGAGAGTGTGTTTTTGTGTGTGTGTGTGTGCTTCGAGAGTGAGTTGCCAGATGTTGTGATATCACGAAGCAGCATTATAACTAATTGGCCACGTTCGTTGGGAGCTCTCTCTACCTCCCTCCCTCCCTCCCTCTCTTTATCTCTCACTCTCTCCATCTCTTGCTGTGCAGAGTTCATTGTCATGAACGTGGCTCGCTTTTGCCAGTAAACAAGGGTCACAGCCACAGTTAGACTTGAAGTTCTAAGGAGAAGAGTTGCACTTTTTCACAGGCTCGACGCTCAACGCAGTTGGCAATTTGCATATTTCGGCGAAGGGCGTATGACCTTCAAATTGCCACAATTCAATTTGCATTATGTGCGTGCTGACATTAACCGCAAATCAACGAGTATCTGATACCGTACAGCAGCGTTTGCTCTTGGCCAATTTAGTGTAATAATTTAATGTATGCAGTTGGTATGGCTCATTGGCTGCTGTGCTTGTGGTTGTGGTGGCTGTTGGCTTGGCTAGCTAACTGACTGGCTCGCTGCCTGGCTGGTTGACTACTTCAATCGCTTGGCTTTTCCGCTTTCGGTTTCATTGCAACAATTCGGAACTGGTTATCGATTACGTTTACAACGTCGTCCACATCGTTCGCTTCAGCTACAGCTCCAGCTCCAGCTCCGACTATGACTCTGACTCTGACTCTGACTGTGGCTATTTCTAGGCGAAAACTTAAATATCATCCATGAGTTTCAGGCTCAGTCTCAGTCTTAGCTATCGACTGGGACGCTGTTATTGCAAAACCGCTATAATTTTGTGGTAATATACAGTGACGCTCGTTTCAAGCACGTGCTGCAGCGTTTACTCGACTCATATATTAAGTTACCAACACACACACACACACACTCCAGATACTCAGCAACACGTACTTCACAGATTTGTACGTTACGCCATAGTCATCGTCAGTTCTTGGCTGTCCATTTTCTGTTCAATTCAATTTGTTTTCCTTTTTTTTCATATTTTGTTGAATTTTTCAATTTCAAGTTCGTTGCCTAAGTCTTTGGTTTTTTTTGTGTGTTCTTTGAAGAGGGCTTAGAACAATTGAGGCTAATCGATTTTTTTTCCATCTCCAATATTTGCTGTTTTTTTGACAGCTGATGCTGGTAGTCAAAGCAATTCAATGAACCACTCGAAGCGATCAAGCCAGTTTTATTTTATAGGGTCTCAAATTGCAGAATTTGACAAAAGAAAAGTTTATTTTTGTGTTGGAAAACAGTTGAATAAACTTTAGATGATAGATTTATGATTTAACATTATTATAATATTATTAAAAATATAACAAAAACATTGGAAAAGTGATCAATAACTATCTTTCACTCATTTATCGATTCTAAATTGTTCATTCTGTTTCCGACACAAAATTCATTAGCAAAGTGTTTTTTGATAATTTGAGGAGAAGCGTCAGGAAAGTTAACCGAAGGTCAATAAAATTTTTTTAATGCTGTCAATTGTATTATATGATTATAAATGATCTTTTTCTGAAAGATCATCTGATTAAGGCAACAAACTTGTTTTTATATACTAGCAATTGTATTGTACAGCTTTTGTAGAAGTAAAAGTTGAATATTTCACACTTTCTTTGTTTCTCAGAGAACAGTTGCTTTAATTTTCGAAAGAATGACAAACTATTTCGAACTCAATTATCAAATCATTTGACATGCTTTTCGATGGCCTACGATTTGTTTAACAAAAGACTTTGGCAGCCAAATTTGGTAGGTTAAGGTGATACGATTTATGTACAAATCTTTTAAGTATAAAGAATTATGTTAATCATAACAGAACTTTCTTTCTCAAGTTCCCAAGTTTTAAGCTGTTGTTGACATTGAAAGATCGATCAGTTTCTCAAGTGTTTCGAGTCTCAACGTCGGCACAGTTAATTCGAGATAACATTATGGCCTCCTCTGGCGGCTTATTGTACAGATAACTATTGACATATCCCAAAGATAAACATGCGAGCAAGACATAAAACACAAAAAAAAGAAACTTCCGCGCAGCTCTTAACCTTCTCCCAGGTAAGCAAGTTGACAACACAAGTAAGTGAATTAGCATTGTTGTTGCTATTATTATTATTATTGGTTGTTATTGTTATTTTTATTGTTGTCGCTTCAGCCATTGGCATGAATGATTGATTTTATGTATGTAGCTGCCTGGCATAAAGTCACTCAATAAAATTACGAAAAAATGCGCCGTCGCATAGAACAAAGGCCACAGCAGATGCATCTACCTCATCTCTACCTTACTGACCAAGTGGCCATCGCCAGTTCAAGTGCCTGACGACGACACATCATTGAAAAACTACAAGAGCAACAAAAAAAAAAAAATGATTTCATCATGCAACCGCGGCGGAAGTACCTAAATAATGGGGTGGTTCATTGAGTACTTAGTTGGCTTGAGAATGGCTTATCTCCCTACAGACAAAACTGATTGTCATCTTATTTTGAGATCTTAAATATTGTTTCTTATTATATTTTCACACATAAGTTGCTTAATTCTTTAATAGATAAGAAGACTTTTATAAAACTGCTGGTCACCATTTTTTTTTTTTTGAGTTGTAAAGCTTTTTCTATCGAGTTTCTGATAGATAATAAATAAACATCTAAGAAAACTCTTTTTTACCAAAAGCATATGTAAAAATATTAGACTTTTTTAATAATAATTTGATATTGGGAAAAGGATCATGTCATGCCATTTTTTAATTTTACCTTTGCTTCATTATATTTTTTTTTTACATCCAATCAGATGTTAATGTATTCATTTAGCTTTTTCCTGCTTTTTTACTCTTGGCAAAAACCCACATATTTATTGAACCTCCCTCTGAGTGTCTATTTTTGTGACTAGGCCTGTCATCGCTCAGTTTGTTCAGTTGCTCCCTGCTGCTGTCGTCGTCGTCGTCGTCGCCATCATCGTCATCGTCATCGGCATCATCATCGTTGTCGTGTCGGCCAGTTTGGCGGTGTTGTAGCTGTTACAACAATGCGCCTTCAATTAAAGCGAGCAACCTTGAACTCTTTTCAAGCGGTTTATGCGCGTTCAATCAACGGCAACCGCCGGCCTGCTCATATCGGCCATATCGCGAGTCAGCAGCTCGACGATCCTTGGCCATGTTGGCGACGCGTCGCAACAACAATAACAAACAACAGCAACAGCAACCACAACAACCAGACCTGTGAGCTCTGCCAAGATCCGAAGCTGTAGCTGTAGCTGAAGCTGTCAATCTGCGTTCCTCGTCTTTGGCTTTGCCTTTGCCTCAACAATCATCGAACGATTCCGAGTCTCTGGCTCAGCCTCGACTCCGACTTTGGCTCATTCCTTGGCGTCAACGCCGTTAGCTGTCGTTTAGTTTATTGTTGCAAATTGCTCAGTGAATTATGTGCCGAACTGCTTACTGGGAACGACCACACACACACACATGCACACTCACAAATATACAGTTGAAGGCATGCTTATGCTATCTGTGTATCTTGGGACAGGGATTGACAGGAAATTTGATATTGTGGGTTTATTAGAAACAATTTGACTGTGGGTTCTACCTTACCTATAAGAACGGTTTGTTTCTATCGCCTAAAATTCATTCTCGATTTCGATTTAATTACTTGACTTCTTCTGAAGTTGGAAAGGGTTAAAAAAATTCCGAAAAATAATCAGCATTATAAATATTCCTGAGCAAATTTTCGAATCATAACCACAAAATTTTTGTACCACCAAAATTAAAAAAAATAATTAATAAGGCGGCCCATATAATTCTAATTGATATCGAAAGCCAACTCCTTTTGGATAGCATATACTTATAATATTAAAGAATTTTTTCATTTGTTCTTTAAAGCTTTCAATCACTACAAATTACTTGCCTATGAAGGTTTGTTGCCTAAGTCTTTTGTTATTTAACAACTTTTGCTTTTGACTTTGGTTTATGTAAATTTGTTTGATGTTTCGTTTTCTTTTTATTTTGCGTTAGCAACCCACGTAAAGCTCCAGTTTGTTTTTTAATTTTATTTTTATTTTGATTTGCTTTGCCCTTAATCAAGCAAAAACCCTTTTGCCTGCACCTCACTCACTTCAGTCAACTCGACGCGACTTGGCTTCGCTTGGCTCAAATCACAACCTCAACCCACACACATGCCACAGCCCGGACATGGGACGGTACCCGATAATGTCAGCTCAGCTCGGCTCAGCTCCGTCTTCGTCTCCGTCTCCAACTCCGGCTCCGTTTGCTTGTTAAGCCCTGTGCCAACTTTGATTTTGTGCTCTGTGTCTCCAGACATTTGTCTTTGGGTTTCGGCTTGTTTTTTTTTTTGTCATAGCTGATCTTGTTGTATCTGTAGTTGTTGTTGCTGTTACCCTCAAATGCACTTTCAATTGCAGACAGTTTGACGTATATATGTAGCATGGCAAAAGTACTATATCTTTCATTTATCTATCTATATACGAACCTACCTATATTTCGTCTGTCTAGCTGTCTGTCTTCTCCTCCCGTCTCAGCCTTTCTGTCTGCCTTGCTTTCTTTGTACAGCGATAGCTTAGACCCAGACGCAGAGTGAGGCTGCCCACAGGCACTTGGCGTGAGACGAAGCGTTTCAGTTGTGGGCTGAGAGGCTCCAGCTACAGCTACAGCTCTACCTTTTGCCTATGCTTTGTATCGCTTGTATTTGCTTTCATGCGTGGCAAGAGCTGCAATCTCACACACGCACACATACACAGAGAGTCGTCGTCGTCAAGTAGCTGCCATGTGCAACGCTTCCTACTTAAGCCCAGCGGCACAGTGTTATAATTCGGTAAATTATTGCAACATAAATACTCTAACCAGAAGAATTGTTATGTAAGTTGGCTTAAAAGAGCTTAAACGCTGAGAATAGCCCATGGCAAGTCAGCAATTGCACTTTTTTTTAAACTAATCAGTTATTATGATCATAGTAATTTAAGAATCAATAACTAATTAAGTATGCTGACTTAAATGGTTGCTTATGATAAATATGGTTAAAGTTGTTGATCTTCATAAAAATAAGACACTGATAATAAACTAAAAAAACTAACTAACGAAAGCAAAAGGAAATAAAAGAATTAATTGAAATTTTTTAATTGTCATTTGCAATTATTGCAAGATTTAATTTACGCTCTGAAAATAAGAAATATCTTAGATCTAGGTAAATTGAGGTATCTTGGCCCAACCCTTGAAAGCGCATTTGAAATTTGTGTTTATCCAATTATTTATGTACTTTCTTTCAGGTATAAATATTTCGTTAATTGTTTGATGTAATCATAAATTTAATGGATTTTTATTAATTAAATTACGTAAAGTGTAAAAATGTGTGTTACATGATTCGGACACGCAGATCCATCTATCCATTACCTTTCCTCTTCTTCACATTTGCCAACATACTCGTATTCAACTGCTTTTGCTTTCATTAGAAAGCCAACATAAAAGACTTTTTGTTGGTTTATCGGCTTTGTTGCTATTGTTTTTGTTGTTGTTTAGAAATTTCAAAAATGCAAGCAAATATTACTGTTAAGCGGTTCATAAATCGCGAAATGATCTCCTTTGATGGCATTCTGTTGCCACTTGCCACGTTTCACTTGCCGCCATTTGCCGGAGGTCGCGACCAATTTCTACAAATTGACAATGACATTTAACACCTCTTAATGACCATATGTGAAATCTGGCTAATAAATATGATCATGTTGATGGCCACATTAGCAGCGCAACAACAGCGGCAGCAACAATGTAGCAGTTATCAAAAATGAATTAATAAGAAAGCCGCCGCAGCAGAGGTAACTAAATCAAAAGACTTAAGCTACGAACCTGCGCGACGTTCTCACCAACGAAAATGAAAGCAGCCGTGCGAGCACACAAATGAACATTGAGATAGATACAGTCAGATAGATACAGAGACAAGCAGACAGACACAGACACACAGATGGACAGACAGACTGGCAGATAGACAGATGGATAACTCCATGTGTGTGCTCTTTTTACACTTGGCTTACACGACGGCCTCGAGGAAATTAATATGCCAAACAATTACACGGCATGGCAAAACAATTTTAAGCCCAGTTGATGTCGCTGCACAGTGGTGCCAATACAACAATGTGTTGATGAAATATTATGATAAATTACTATCAGTGATAGTAAAAAAATAAATGAATTATCAGTGTCAAGCTTGCTAACAGTAAAAGTAAGTTTGCAATTTATTATTTCAAATAAAATTGAAAATTGCAAGTTCGTTGCCTAAGTCTTTTGATTTGACCTTAGAATAAATAAATTTAATATTTACAAGTACCCAAAACTTAAACTATATTTTCAAAATTTAACTTAAGACTCAATAAAAAATATTTGTTTAAACTGTTGAAAGACTCCCTTTAAAATGCTAATGAATACTAAATGCTTAATATTAAACAATAACTAGAAACTCTAAGATTTATGAGCTTTGTCTACTTTATGCTAAACATAGTACCACTGTGCAGTGTTTGCTACCGTTTGAAAGTCAAGACTTTTCCTTTTCTATGTTGTTTTGTTTTTAGAAAGACTGAACAACAAAGAGTTCAAGAGTTCGCCCAGAGGCTTGCAGTGCCACACCCCACCCCTCAGGTTCCATACCCCATCCCATCCATAACCTCGGCGTACATATGTGAAGCAAGGAAAGAAAGTTATTACAAAATTAACAGAAACTGACAGCTGAGTGGAGGGACACCCTGGACCTAGGGCTGGGCCTGGCCTATGAATGCGATTCGTTGCAGACAATTGTGACAAACTTGAAGCTTAAAATTGAACGAAAGATAAGTTGATCTTGACACGACTTACCTCCGCCATTGTTGGCACTGGAACAGTGCTTGGAGCTGAGTCCCTGGCCCGTATTCGTGGCCGAGTTTGGCAAGCCGCAGCCGCTCATCACGCCGTACTTGATGGGCTTGAAGTGGAAGAAGGACGGCGAATAGCCCGAGCCGGCGCGACTCAGCGAGCTGAACTGCTCCTCGCGGTCCTCGACGTAGAGACCCTCCTTGCCCATGGCCGCCAGCTGCCTGCCCTTGGGCATGAACATGACCAGGAACACGGTCGCCGATGTGGCAACCAATCCGAAGGCAATGCACGCATCCTTGTGCCGCTCGGCAACCGCCAGACCGCAGAGCATCCAGCCCAGCCAAATGGGAATAGCTCCGCCGATGGCCAGGCCAATGTATGTCGCCTCCCGGTAATTGTCCCGAATGCCACGCGACTTGATCGCCAGCACCGCAATGAACACGATGAGGAACACGATGTAGATGAGCGAGAAGAGCAGCTCCGAGAACTGTGTCTTGCACAGCGGGATGAGCACGGTGCTCACTGCGGCGATTCTCGTATAGATCTCCGGTGTGCCGTCCAACGTTGTGTACGAGGTGGGATAGAACAGGGCCGAGTAGTTGGTCTGCGAGGCCACTGTGGTGGACAGGAAGCCACTGCCCATGACCGGCACACTCGTCGTGTAGATCTCCGGCGGCTGTGTGAGCAGCCACTGTGCTCCAATGGCCACCTGGATGAGCAGGGCAAAGAGCAGCAGGAGCCCCTGATACGGAGCCGGCAAATAGACGCCTCCATTGAGGCTGATCAGGAAGACACACTTGACCAGAAGGGCGGCAAAGACCAAGGCGTAGGCCACGCCCACACCGAAGCGAATGGCGCCGCAGCTGAGCAGCGTGGGCTGAGCCGTGATGACAGCGCCCAGTCCCGCACAGGCAAACAGTCCCAGCAGGAGCATCTGACCCAGAAACAGATGACGACGCGAGGGCGAAGTGCGCCAGGCCTTGAACAGCACGAAGATCTCGAAGGCGCCCATCATGAGCATCGTCAGACTGGCCAGCACCAGGACGGGAACCACCCAGACCTCCTTGCGCAGTCCCGCGAACGGCAGCTGCGTGGTGGACACAATGCTCGGCGGCGTTGCACTGCCACCTGGTGTGGCACGCGGCGTTGCGTTTGCCGCACGTGCTCGGGCGCCCTGACTGCGCCCCTTGGGCGTGGCAGTCGTGGCTGTGCTGCCATTGTGGCTCTTGCCTTTGCCGATCGGCGTCAGCGTGGGCACCACAAAGAATTCCGTGGACATTTCCAAACGGGCGGCACTCGATATGTTGCCCTCGTGCACATTGAGATCTTGGCGACGCAGCAACTGTTTGCCACTGCGACGTGGTGCAGCTGTCGTTGTCGTTGTCGTGGTGGTGCTGCTAGTGGTGCTGGTGGTGCTGGTGGAGCTGGTGGTGCTGGTGGTGCTGTTATTGGCCTTGAGCAGCTGATACGCGTTGCGTTCGCGTTCCTGACCAGGGGAATTGGCACTAACGCTCGTCACCAGACGAACGCGTCGCCAAATATTGTTATTATTATTATTATTGTTATTGTTGCTGTTGCTGTTGGGATTTGAGTTGCGCGCCGCTGGCGTTGCGGCAATCAGCTGCAGGATGATCAGAAGCAGCAGCAGCAGCTTGCTGGCCTCGATCCCACGTCTGGCCAGTTGAGTCCAGTTGGCCATTTGGATCGCCGTTAAGTGATAACTCAAATGTTGCACATGCTTGCAAAAACACACACACACGTACACACGCACAGTCGCTACACTCGCGTCGCTTCAAGTTGCTATACTTCGTCTTTATTTTCGTTATTCTCGTACTCGTCTTCGCTTTCGTCTTCGTTGCTTTTCTCGTCTTTCGTTCTTTTTTCACGCGCTCGTCACGTCCGCTCGCCGGGCCCAACCAACATCGACTGGTGTCTTGGCCCGCTCTGCAAGTTCGGCTTTGGTTTGGTTTGGCCCGTTTCGGTCTTGAGCCGTTTGAGGCATGTTTGAAGTCAGTTGCAACTCATACCAAAAGCGCTTTTTAGTCTTGCTCCACTCCACTCCACTCTGTCTGTCTGGAAGCGAATTGGAGCTTGTTATAGAGAACACTTTCATTCGTTCTGCATACGACTGCGAGTATCTGAATAGTTGCTTTTTGCTTTTTGTATTTGTTTTTTTATTTCTTCTTCTCTTGGGTGGAAAGTGCTATTAGCCGCACTCAGGCACATTTATTGTGCTAACCGAGCGAACCACTCGCCAAAATGGGCCCAACAAAAGACAAACAAAGGCGATTGTAAATCAAAAGCCTGCTAATGATATATCGATATAGTTCAGCTCAGCGGAGGCAACATTCAGACTCGAATTCAGACTCAGATCCGACTCCGACTTAAACTCAGCTCAGCAGCGGCAACATTCTGATCTTCAGCTTTTATTGTTCCGGAGCACCGTTAGATTCACTTCGATGTTACACTTGCAAATCCATTATAAACAATGCTTGTAATATTCGAAAGTCTTTAGAAATTTTCAACCACTTTGTGTTGTTAAAAATGGTAACATTTTAAATTAGCTCAATATGTACATTAGAGTGGGTCAATTTTTTCGATTTCAAGCGGTTGTCAAAATCGTAATCTACGGCGAATTCTAAGAAGATTTGCCCAGGAAACCATGGGACTAAAGTCAAAATCGAGCTTCCGATTTTTAACGAGAAAATATGACAATTTTTGACTTTTCATACGATTTCCCATATTTCTCGTTAAAAATCGGAAGCTCGATTTTGACTTTAGACCCATGGTTTCTTGGGCAAATCTTCTTAGAATTCGTCGTAGATTACGATTTTGATAACCGCTTGATATCGAAAAAAATTTATTTTTGCTCCATACAAATTGACCCACTCTAATGTACATATATGTATGTATGTAAGTCATTCATACATACAATTCAAATTATTCTGAAATATTAAGAATTTTGTAACCAATTATTTCTTATTTATTTACACTTGAATGAATGAACAAACTGTTTATAAATTGTTAGCAAATAAGCAAGCTAAATTTTCTATTTTTCTACCTTATAGTAGATAGTAATTTGTTCAAAAATATTTATGTTAATTATTAATTATTAATATGTTTGGCATTAATGTAAATTATCTTTAATAAACTATATTTTATAAATAAATATAACATTTGTAATGGGGAAATCTGCACTGCACTAAATATAACATACTTAAGGTAAATACTATAAGTTTCGATCGGTATATAACTCGACCTGATCGGACAGACATAGCAAATTTTCCATTCTTCCTGTGTATATATGCTAGTCGCCTTCGCACCCTTCGTCCTGCTTTCGTCACTAGCGCGGACTGCCGTCCGCAGTGATGAAACTAAGCATTTTATTCATTTTAATTAAATTTTAGTTATATTTTCTTGATTCTTTATTATATTTTTATTAATTATTTCTTTGAAATTATAAGTAAGTAATCATTCCAGGCTCTTTTTATTTTTTTGTCTTACAAAATTTCAAAAATTTGAAATTCATATTTTAATTTATCAATGTTTCGTATTCATTTACAGTGTAATATTTATAAACGTTTTTTTTTTTAATATTTTTTCATACAAAATATGGAATAGTAAGCATAATTTTCTATTTATTAATTGACCTCAAAAGAATGCAAAATACCTCAAAATAATATTATTGTTGGTATTTATGTAAATTACTTTTTAAACTTGTTTTTACTGATTTGTTAAGAACAAAAAATACACATACACGCATAATAATTATAAATTGTATTTGTTTTCTCATTTAATTTAACTTAAACCAAATTTCTTTTCTTGCTTTATTAAACACTCTTCGTATTGGTCATCCAAATCTAAATCTAAGTCCAAGTCCACATCCAGCGTCATCGCCATCTCCATCTCCATAGCCATATCCATCCATATTTGGCACAGCGCATAGCGGACCATTAGCCGCAGCAAATGTTATGTAGATCGTGTCGAGTTGGCTCGCGGTCTGTTGGCGGTGTGCTGAAGGGGGAATGGGAATGCCCCGCATACGGTATCGTTAGTAAAGATCTATCTGAGCTGAGAACTGCGGCCAGCTGTCCGTCCGTCCGTCTGTCAGCCTGACATCCATTATTGACGTAAAGGCGGGTAAATAACCTTTCGGCGTGCCCCAACACTTTTGTCCCGTCACATAAATGAAGGTGTAGTCCAAGTTGTGCGTCGTTGCCTGCCACAAACGGTCGGCGTCAGCCACAGTCTATAGTATACTGTACATGACTGATTGTCAGATTGAGGTGTCAGCATACCTAACACTCATTTTTTGAGTACTCGCACTCGCACTCACACTCGCACTCGCCCCCGCACTCAAATTCGTATCCACATTGTTGTTTGGATTTTGGTGAAATCTTCTAAAGAAAGATATTAGTTCACAGACTGAACAGATTGCTAAATTAGTACAATTTATTAATATTCAAATAATATTTAGGAATGATAATATTATAATAAAATAAGCTTAAAATATTTAAACAACTAAGACATATAGCTGAAAATTACTTTAAATCTTCCCTAATATCATTTATCAACTAGTTATTATATTTTATAAAAAAAACACAAAGCTGCCTGTTAGTTTAAATCAACTCAAAATTGTATGACTCTTTTGGATTCTTTATTGAAAAAAAATCTTAAATTTAACCAAAGGCTAGTACATGGAAATCCCAGTCAATTGGCAATGAAATGTGAGCCCAAGATAACTAACTCTTCGCCTGCGCACGAGCCAATTCCTGTCCATGTGCAGTCATCAGTTATTAACGCAATGTGTCTCCGGTTTGTCAATGGGGCAACACTGAAATTTGATCGTGCAACGAAGCGGCAAAATGCGTAGACCGAGTTCTTACTGAGACTAAGGCTAGCTAGAATTTGTTGAGTATAGCTAAGTTGAGCTTAAGGTTGAGGATTATGTAATGCTAAAGAGTTTGCTAAAATAACAGCCAGGCGACACTTTAATTAGAGATCTTCAAGCAGACAGATCTTAAATCAGCTTAAGCTGGAATTAGGCGGCAGCTAAGTTGACATTGACAGTGGCGATGAACATGTAATTTATTTAAAATGAGGTTGTAATTTGGGAATTCTTAAACTTCTTAAATTATAAATATAAGAAAGATTTATAAGAAAGGATAAGATATTAAGTAAATGAAATATAACCTCCTGTTTCTGATTATATTAAAATATACAAGACTTTTCAGAAATCTTTGCTGGTCCACATCAAAGTTAAGGTAAATTGATTGGCAAACCAGATTTTGGTTGTTGAATCTCCTGTTCTTGGTGGTTGGCTGTTGTCTGCCTTGCGGCAGATCTTTGAACACCTTAATTTATTGGCAACAAGACGGGCCGGCGCCAGGGTCAAATGTCAGCCATGGACGCCGCGCCGTTTGAAATGTGAATGTTGTTGAATCTAAAGGTTCTACCAGGTTCTTAAATTTGCATCGTAAAGCATTCTGATATTAATTTGGGCAATATACACAAAAAAAGCGATGCGACGTGCAGCAAAAGATGCTGCATATAAATCAAACGAAATTAATTTTCAAATTTTTAATTTAAACCAGTGTTGCACAAAGTGCATTGAACTTGACACAACAAAAACAACAACAACAACAGCAACAACAACAAGAGCTGAAGTTTTACTTGTAAAGACAAAAGCCTTTGGCAAAACTTATTTATTTATCAATATGTGCTGCGTACCCGCAGTTGCTCGGCTTTCGAGTTCATTGTCGACGTCATTGGGAGCATCAGAGAATTCTGATTTATAAGCAGAGCTCGCACGCCCGCTCCAGCGGGACGCGGGTGACTCCCCCCTCTTACTCAACGGGGCTGCGCTTTAATCACGTGCGTGCAATGCGCACATGATGCGACTGCTCCTCTGCCCGCTCTCTCTCTCTCTCTCTCTTTACCCCTCAATCCCAATACCCCAGCATGCATGCCTCCAGCTCTAAGCTGTAGTCGATGCCGATGCCGATGCTCATGTCGATGCCGCACTGGTGTTGCAAATGCTGCCAGGCCAAACACCCAGCCAGTCGGGCAGCTAGCGAGCCCCTTTTACTATGCTGGTCCCATAAATATACACGCCTAATATTTTAAATTTACAAATGATTAGTTATGTAGGTGAATAAAAAATTTATCTAGTCAAGTTTCCATGAGGTAGAAGCCCGGAGTTCCTGAATTTTAAAAGCAAATTTCTTTAATTTATTCATATTATTAAAATACAGTCGAACTTCCCTAACTCGAATTACCGTTATCCAAGAAAAAAGTTCGAGTTAGGGAGACTTCGAGTTAGGGAAGTCTTTTTGTTTGGTATAGTATACGCTATTGCCGCTCAATTTAGTTCAAGTTAGAGAGAATTCGAGTTAGGGAAGTTCGACTGTATATAAGTTAAAAAATAAGAACGTGTCTAACAAATGATGAAGGCAAATGTTGAGCATAGTTGAAATAAATCAAAATAATGCATTATTCTGTTAATATATGTACATACATACATGTTATAAATATTATACAACAAATAAAATTAATTGTATCTACGCAAATGTCCAGCATAGTGCCTGAGTCCGGTTTTATTACATTATTTAGTTATTTAAAATTTGTTAATAATGTAAAGTAATGTTAAATGCAATTGTTAACAATTGCGTATATAATTGTAAGTGGACCTAAGTAAGCGACCAGCATAGTTGTTGTGATGCTGCTACCCATTATGCAGCAGCATCGGCATTGCTAGTGCAGTGTGTGTGTTGTGTGTGTGCGCGCATGCGTGAAGAGTCCGTTTTAATCGTTGCCTGGCCATCGAATATTTCTTGGCCACGACGTCGTCGGTTTGGCTCGTAAATCCGCCGTATAAAAGGCACATTGCTCGCTCCATTGGCTCACAGCGGCCATTGTTGTTGAATCTCTTTTGGCTAGTTGGGCAGGGCCAGGCAAAGTCTGAGTTTGACTCTGAGTCTGAGCTTATGCATGGGCCATCGTCTGCCTACCAAAGGCTGATTTACTATGATCCGCTTGAGTTTTATGTGCAGAAAGATAACATTTTTAAGATATTGACACCTTGTTAGGCATTTGAGAGAGAGAGAGAGAGAGAGAGAGATAAGCTGGCAAGAACCTTTAAGCCTAGGCTTAGACCATGGCCAATAGCAAGCGTTCTCAGGGCTTTAGCATTTGCGTGGCTAATTGTTGTTAAAATTAAATGCAGCACCATCGTCAAATGCATAAACATTGCCAGATTATCAAAGCGGCGACGTGCCAGATGCAAAGGGAATAACCGTCGAAAGACACTGAAGCGCTTTCCTGTTACCTTCCTCCGCTTTCCGCTATCCGCTCTCTTCCTTTCAGTCTCTGTCCTGGCTGCAATAATACACTCCTGCCCAAAACTATACGACACCTCGAACATTTTAGTTTCGACCCTCGCAGGAAAAGGAGAAAGCATAATGAAATAAAATGAAGTATGCAGAATAATAGCAAAAAGAGTTCTGCACAAAAGCTGATATTCTGATCTCTGATTGCATCTCGCGTTTTCAAGTAACAGTAAAAAATGCAGAAAAGGTATATTTTTCGCTTGCCTGCAAGTGTATCAAAACTATACGACACATTTGATTTTTTTTAAATTACTTAATGTTTTGTGTTAATTTTGGCATATAAATAATAGTTATTAGTTAACAGAGCCGAATTAAGCTTTCTCTACCTCAAAAAGTCTCTAAGGCATTGAATTAATTAGGTTTTTTAGAATATTTTGGTCTAAAGGAGACTATTATGTCAAAATTTCGCTTTTGAGACTTCCAACGTTCCCAAATTTTGTATTCTTGGCATAAATTCGTCTGGCTAAGATACCTCAAATGTTTTCGATTGAGTTTAAGTCAGAGGAGCTAGCTGACCAATCACACACATTGACTGAGTGCTCATTTACATGCGCAATGTCTTTCTGATCTTGTGGATGGATGCATTAAATAAATTCTGTTTCCCCATTTCCTTTCAAAACTGGCAAATATAAATCCTCAAATAGCTTTTCACAATCACCACTCTTCATCTTTGAGCTTGTGAAGCACAGATTAATAGCTCCAGACTTATGAAATGCTCCCCAAACCATTGCGGATCCACCTCCGAAATGGGGTTTGAAAAAATAAGCGGTTCCTGTGGCAGATCTCGCCAATAGTGCCGATACCCATCTAAACTGTCAAGATTTAACTTTTTCTCATTCGAAAAAATGATTTAAATGAAAAATATTCAACAAAGCTTTATAAACAAAATAAAGTTAAAATTTTATATTAAGACTCAGTTTCTCTCCAAGTTATTTTCCCCAAACTGAAGTAGGGTTTTTTTGTGGTGGAGTTTTAAGAACGTGTCCTTTTTTAAATATCCTCTGACAATGTTTTCAGATGATTACAGCGTCCACCAAACAGTCATCCGTACCACAGGCTGCCTGCAACATGCAGAAAGTGTGGGGCACGATTCAAATGAATTGCTCGCCTTGAGTATTGTGCAATGTTTATCGCGGTCAGACAGCTTGGGTTTTCTTCCTTAGTTATGCTTAACACCATATTTATCGAGATCATTTCAAAATTAAGTGATATCACAGCGTTAACGACCGAATTATCCCGATATTTTGCTTGTATTATAGCCATATTCATTGTAGCTCTTATTATGTCACCTTTTTCTCATAGTTTAACAAATTTTCGCGCTGCATTTTATTATAAATGCATTAAATTTTTAACTGAAAAAGAAAAAAAATAATTGACACGAAACCTTTATCTCTAGACGCTATATTTCAAATGTGTCGTATAGTTTTGATACACTTGCAGGCAAGCGAAAAATATACCTTTTCTGCATTTTTTACTGTTACTTGAAAACGCGAGATGCAATCAGAGATCAGAATATCAGCTTTTGTGCAGAACTCTTTTTGGTATTATTCTGCATACTTCATTTTATTTCATTATGCTTTCTCCTTTTCCTGCGAGGGTCGAAACTAAAATGTTCGAGGTGTCGTATAGTTTTGGGCAGGAGTGTATTTCCATGTGGGTGTCATAGCCAAAGCGCAAGGCGGCTCAAGCTAAATTTATGGCATAGGAATAATACATATCTTTATGGCTTCATTAGCGAAAAGCCGTTCGGCAACCAAAACGCCCCACACCGAGCCATGCTGCACCGCCACCAGCACCGCCAGCACCACCAAAAGCACCACTGCATATCACATTCGACACGCTGTCTGCTCTGCAGCAGCAGCAGCAGCGGCAAAAAGGATCGACATCGACGCAGTCATCAAGTCAACGTCTCTCTGTCACTATACTTGGACTTGGACTTGGACTCCGTCTCCGAGTCGGAACTCGAACTCGACCCAGGCCAGCATCACATCACATCAAGTCGCGTCATGGCCCAAGCCCCAAGCACTTCAGACATTGTGTGCACACTCCAGAGAGGCTCCTCTTTAATGCCCTTGTGTCACATGCAAAGTGGAGTGTTGACTCTGCGCGATCCTATGTAACAGATCGATATCGATACTTTGAATTGGCGGTCGTGTTTTTTTGTGTGCTCTGGCTAATAATCTGTTTTTTTTGTGAATATAAAACAATCAATAAACCATAAACTGTTCAACTGAATCTGGTGTCAACAAGTTTACTATTTACGTGCTAAATTTAGTTGATTTTCGTTCATTTGGTTAAAACTTATAACATTGAAAATCTTCATTGGTCATCGCACATATATACGCGGAGTGCCATACACATACACATAAAACACAAAGCAAACAAAATAAAATATTCCAATCAGCAGGCGTACACAAACATTTCACTCAATTGAAAGCAATAGACAATAAACGAAAAATCATAAACACTCAATAGCCCAAAAATCACTCAAAACTTAACATACACACACAATAATCACTCACAACGCAACTATCACTCAATTCATCGAAACACACGTATTCCGATGTCGACCTCAGGAATGACCGGCAAAAACCCAAAACGCCTGCGCAGTGAGACGTCGTCCACGGATATGAAGTCCGGAAGGGCATCCGATATTGCAGCACCATCACCGCAGCTAATACAGCTGATAAATCAGCGTTTCGATGAGCAGGCTGAGCATATTAGCTCAAGCATGAGGGATGCTGAAGCACGCATTCTAGGAGTGCTCAATGACAAGTTGAGCGGGATAACTGGGGAGCTTGACCAGATGGCTCAGCGCCTCCAACAACTAGAGAGGGATGTTGGTGATGTTCGGGCGTTGAAGGAGCACGTGGCGAGTTTGGAAGCGAAATTGTCGGCCAAAACAGAAAACGATGCTAATGCGAATGTAATACGCATCCATGGCATACCGCAACACGAGGGCGAAAATTTAAGAACACTTTTTCACTCGTTGTGTTTTTCTCTGAACTTAACACCACCACCGAGAATCAGGGAAATATATCGAGTACGTCAGCGCGTCCAGACTCACTCTGTGATGGATCCGATTGTGTTGGCTAAATTTGATAGCCCGCGAGACAAAAGGGAGCTGCTATCAGCAGCTGGTGCAATCGCCGAATTACGAAGCAACCACTAACTTTGGATCTTCTGGCTTCAACTCTAATGTGCCTTTTACATCAACGAACAGCTATCAAAGGCGAATTATGAAATCTTTAAGAGAGCTCTTAAGCTCCAAAAAGCAGAAAGCTCTCTCCGCTGTGTTTACGCGTGCAGCTCTCGTGTACGCTAAGCAATGTGCGGGGGGGGAGTTCGTATGCATTAAGAGCATGGATGAACTTGACGCTCTTGCTAAAGCTTGCGATGATAATAGCCGCTCTTATGACTTACGCTCTTCGTCTAATGATGCAGTATCAGCTGATAATGAACTTTTTCGTGCGTAAGCAGTCTTATGAAGCGCTGCATTCTTATATTTATTTCTATTTATACTTCTACCTTAACTTCTATTTAAATCTCAGTTTTAAGTTTTATAATATTATTTGCTTTTATCTATGTACATTTATGTTGTGTTTGGTGCTTAATTTTTATTTCTATTTTGCTAGGTGCGCTAATTTGTCTTATTTGTCAAACAAAACTCAATGCAAGGTGATTTAGTCGATCCCAAGGCGAATAGTCATGCTATGATTCGAGTCCTTTGTGGACAAAAAACCGGATTAAATATATGTCATATTAATGCTCAGAGCTTAACCAGGAAAATGGATGAATTTCGGTATATATTTGTAGGTTCTACTGTTGATATTGTGTGTGTATCTGAAACATGGTTTTTGTCTGAACTGTCTGAATCGTTAATATTGTGTAGTGGTTATGTTGTATATCGTGCTGATCGTGAGGGGCATGCGGGTGGTGTGGCAATATACATCAGAAATTCCCTAAAGTCCAAAATTGTTGCAAAGCATAACGATGGCAGTCCTGTAGAATATATTTTTGTTGAGATAAAATGCTCCAAATATGAGCAGAGAATACTCATTGGTTGTGTGTATCGCCCCAATCGATCTATTGACTATGACCCTATTTTATCTCTAATATCTAGATTATCTATTGAATATCTTGACATTGCAATTTTAGGTGACTTTAATAGTAATTTACTCGTTGAGAATCACCTCCTCGAGAATATGCAATCACTTGGACTCAAAGTAGTAAACTCAACCATGCCGACTCACTTTACTAGCTCATGTAGTACTCTTCTTGATGTTGTGTTTGTCAGTGACCCAATAAAAATTCAACTTTATGACCAAATCCCTGTACCTGGCTTCTCCAAGCATGACCTAATCTTTGTGTCGTATGATATTTCTTACCAGAAAGTTGAACAGACGATTACTTTTAGGGACTATAAAAATTTAAACATTGACCTTTTAAATGACGAATTTATTAAATGTGACTGGACTACGATATATAATATGACCTCAGTTGATGACCAAGTTGACCATTTACAATCTAACATTCGCAATTTATTTAATACCTGTGTCCCATTAAAAACAAAAATAATTAAGCCTCATGATAAGCCGTGGTTTACCCAAACTATTAAAAGTGCAATATTTAAACGAAATGAGGCTTATGCAAAATGGAAGAGATTTAAGACTGCTTACTCCTATGCGAATTTTAAACGACAAAGGACTGCAGTGGGAAAGTTGATAAAGACTGCAAAGTGTGCTTTCTATTCTGAAAAATTTAATAAATCGACTTCATCAAAAGAAAAATGGAATATAATAAAGGAACTAGGGATAGGGAAATCTAAAATAACTCAGGATACTCATATTGACTTAGATATTCTTAATGCAAAATTCGTTGACTGTCACGTACCTGAAACTACTAACAATGACTATCTGAACTGTGATCCTCTTAACTGTGATATTAGCTTTAGTTTCATGTGCGTTAACAAATATGATGTCCTTAAATCAATGTTAAATGTTAAATCAAATGCAGTGGGCTTGGATGAAATCGAACCCAAATTTGTTAAAATAATATTACCCGCCATACTTAATGAAATCACTCATATAATTAACACTGCACTTACAACTTCGGTATTTCCAAAAGAATGGAAGCAGGCAAAGATAATACCTATTCCAAAAACTAATGGAGAATATCGGCCTATCTCAATCTTACCATTTTTTTCCAAGGTACTCGAAAGTATTATGGCAAAACAAATTAATGATTTTATGATAGTTAATAGTCTTCTGAGTAATAAGCAGTCTGGTTTTCGTAAGAACAGGAGTTGCACAACAGCAATATTGAAAATCGTCGAAGATATAAGAAAGAACATTGATGCTGGTGATGTAACGTTTCTGACACTGCTTGACTATAGCAAAGCTTTTGATACTGTCAATCATGACATATTATGTACTAAAATGAGAAGGTTATATAATTTTACCAACACAGCTGAATTACTTTTAGGGTCATATTTAAGAAATAGGTATCAGTCCGTTGTTACTTTGTCACGTTCGTCGTCCTTTCTCTCTGTTAAGCGTGGCGTCCCCCAAGGTTCAGTCCTTGGTCCTTTACTGTATTCGTGTTATGTCAATGATCTTCCTGATGTTGTCTCTGAATGTAATGTTCATATGTATGCTGATGATGTCCAAATGTATATGTGTCGTCCGTTGTCCAGAATAAATGAATGTATAAATGTTTCAAATAGAGCGCTTAATAAAATTAGTGAATGGTCCAAGAAAAATGGTCTAGGATTAAATTCTACAAAATCAAAATGCATTGTAATATATAAAAAATCTATTAACACGCAAATGTTAGAAAACCTAAAAATTGAAAATAGTGCAATAGATTACGTAGATAGAGTTACTAATTTAGGTGTTGTTTTTAATAAAACTCTTTCTTGGAATGACCATATTAGCAAAGCCATTGGCAGATCTTATGCCTCACTCCGGATACTATATTTGACGCAGCACCTTTTACCAGTGAATATTAAACTCCTTATTGCTAAGACCTACTTGACACCTGCTCTTTTCTATGGAGTTGAGATCTTTTGCAACACAGACTGCATCAGCAAGCGCAGACTCAATGTAGCGTTCAACAACATTGCAAGATATGTATTTAACCTGAGACGACTGGACCATATATCTTCTTACTCGATTAAAATTTATAACCTTAGCTTGGACCACTGGATAAATCTAAGAGCATTAATATTGTTGCACAAAATAATTACCACAAAAGAACCTAATTACTTATATGAACAACTTAATTTCTCTACCTCACGACGAACAAATAATATCACAACTGTTAGACATAGACTCTCATCGTCAGAAAAACAATTCTTTGTACATGCTGTTCGCCTTTGGAACAATATTCCCCATGACCTTAAGACAATTAGAAGCGCACCCCTATTTAAAACCAAACTAACTATGCACCTAAATAATCTTATTTAAAAATTTTTGAAAAGCAAGTAATACTAAGAACTGAACTTACTAAAATTATTAAATTAAAATCGAACTGTTAAAATTAAGTGTAAGTTATTTTAAATACTATAAATACTACAAATCGCAATTATTAAAATTAATTATTAATTTACTAAATTAAAATCGAATTGTTAAAATTAAGTAATACCAATCATAGGATTAAATCAATTATGTTGTGACTAGTGCAATAATTATAAGTTCCTTAAAACTTGTAGCACTAGGATGTTAAATAAATAAAAATAAATAAAAATCATCGGAAACACTTTTAAAATTAAAAATAATAATATTATTAAGTCATTTTATTTAAAATAAAAAAAAAATAAAAAATTTTAATTCATACGCTACAAAATTTTTTTAAAATAAATTAATAATAATATTTTTGAATAATTTATTTATTTTATATATTGCTGATTTAATTTACAAATCTTTCAAGACACTCAAAAATGTATTCATTTTAATAATAATAATATCAAATAAATCGGTTTTTCAAAATTCATTACATAAGAATACATTTAAATTTTAAAAATTTAAATTTTTTTATTTATTATAAGACCATATTTTAATTAAATTATATTTACGATAAGACTATGTTCATTTAATTCAATTTGCTTACTTAATTCCCACTATATTAATCTCTTTAGTAATTTAGTTAACGCATTTTCATTCAAAGAATTATCATTGAAATTGTCAAGAGCATCTTCGAGTCTAGCAGCTGTTAATACGATGTTCCCACATAACTATTTGAGAGTTTTTTTAGGGCTTTGTTATATTCTTATTGCTGTTGTTGTTGCTCTTCGCGCTCAGATTGATTGAGCCTTTTATTAAAGCGCACGTACAGCATATTAAATAAATTGTTAGTTACGTTCATACTCCATACTCCGTAGTGAATGCTCCATACTCCATACACAGTCAAGAGATCCCTGCCCTTCTTAAGTTCTTATTGCTGTTGTTGTTGCACATCTTTTGGTGTCGTATGGCAAACGGCACAAAACGCCCCCGAGGTGTTGTATAAGAAAATCTGTGCAAAGAAAAAAAAAAGCAAAATACAAAACACAGCATGAAAAAGCCGCTCAACGTGCTGCCATTTTTACAACGTCATTTTCTGAGATCCAAGTGTCTAGCGTCTAGTCGATATATTGATGTGGAAGTGGATGTGGATGTGGTTGCAGATGTGGTTGCGGCTGTAGATGTGGTTGCAGATGTGGCTGTGAATGTGGTTGTCTATGCATTTTGCTTTATGGCTCGGCCACGTATCAATTATGTGCCAAAGTGCTAATGGCTGTTGACGGCTCAACAAACGGCCAGTATGGCATACTGAATAGTGAATACTCAGTTCTGAGTGCCGAGTGTCCATTGTGGGTGTTGTATTCGTACTCATAGAAATTCCAATGCGAAAAGTTCTCAGCATAGATCTGCAGATTCACATGAGAAGAGAAAATGTTTTTACCCTTTTTGTTGAGAAAGGGGGAAAAGGGGAAGGGCCTTGGGTACTGGTAAAAGTGAAAACTGGTTTTAATTGCTCTTGCAGCAGCAACTGTCGGCAACTTCTTGCCGTCTTTCGATGCACCGATGCGCTGAAAATCGCGTGCAGTGCCTGAGCATTTCAATTATGACACAAATCCATTGCATGCCACAGAAAATCGCCAAAACTCAACGGACCGCAAATCGCAAAATGTGGCCAAATTGTGTGTGTGTTTGTAGAGAGTGTGTGTGTATGTGTTGTTGGTCCGTTATGCATCTGCATCCAATTAGGCATTTGTTAAAGCTGCCTGCTCTATGGGCAGCTTTACTTTCTTTGTCGTCCTGCAACTAAGACGGAGCACAACACCAACATTGACCTAAGCCAAGGCTCAAGAGCCTCATTCCATTGGCCTTTTTTGGGCCAATGCGCTAGTAACTTATACGCTTGTCGTTCACAGCGCATGATTAATGACCAACAAGGGCCAAAGCCAATCCCAAATGGAAGTCGTGTAACAAACCAGCAACGAAAAAAAAGGCACACAAAAAATAAGGATGCCAGGCCAACTCTGTCCAGCCAGAAGACTCTGACTCTGGCTGGTTCTCTGGCTCGAGAACCGGGCAAATGATATTTGAGCCGATTCCTCAATGAGCTACTGCAGTGGCTGACTTTGGCTCAGATGGAAAGATTACGACTACCACTGAACTTGTGCGGCATGGCAACAAGTCAAAAGCTTGACGAAATTTCAACTTGTTACCATGAAATAATTGGCAGACTTTTGTAAAATTCTCATAAAATTATCCTAATTATATTTATTTATTTATTTTCATCTCCTATGCTGTGGCAAGTCCCAATTGGAGTGTGTGTAGCGTACAAAACAAGTAAATCGCTGCGATATATGTAAGTTTCACACCTGAATGTAATCGAATTTTTATCATTTTACCTCCGCATTGCATTGTTGCCAAGCAGCCTAGCCAGACACAGATACAGACAGAGCGACAGACCGACAGAGCGACTGACAGAGGCACAGTCGCAGTCGGAGTCCAGGCCCTGGCTCAGTCTCTGGCTAAGAGCGGCCAGCAAATTGAAATTTATTGCCACTGAGCCACTGGAAATGCAAGCGAGTTCCGTAACAAACCCAACATTGTAGACCAGAAGGGAGATCGTTGTTGGCAATACGAAGAGGGGGGTCAATATAAAATTTGGTCAGCCAACTGGTCGCGTATGTGGGTCGCATTTGTTAGGCGCATTGCCAGCAGCAGCAGCTGAAATTGCGATTGCAAACTTGGACAGGCTTTATTTGCTGGATAGGAAGTGTGACATTAGCCCATTAGAGGAAAGGCAGACGATCGACAGGAATTGGGCATCGATCGCATATCGCGTACCGCGTATCGAGCATCGAGTTGATTGTCAGTCAGTCTCTCAGTCAGTCAGTCAGTTAGTCTTCAGCTCAGTCAGTTGGCCATCAAGTGGCAGTGGCAACACAGTTGGCAGAAGGCAAAGCCAACGCCCGCACGACTTGGACTTGGACTTGAACTGGCAGCTGAGCGCTGGAAGCTGGGAGCTAGGAGCTGGGAGTTGGAAGTTGAGAGTTGGAGACTTGCCACCGCCATCGAAGATTTATTGCTTAGATAAGCGCGAAAAGTTACAGATGCTTATGCAGCAGCAGCCACCGCAAGACGCGTCTCAGGTTCAGGTTTAGAATCTACCAAATGCACGAGGATTGCTTGAGAAATAACCAAACATAAAAATTCAATTAAACTTTTAAAATACAATATTTACAAAAATCAACTAAAAGAATATTTAAAAATTTGTTTATAATTTTTTTGATAAATTTAATAAAATTATACAAGTTTATAATAATTTTTACATTATACAATGATTTTAGTATATTAAAGTTTCTAACCAAATTTCCTACAATTTGACTTTAAAGTAAAATGTTAACTGTTTGGCTAAATTAAAGTAAAAATAAAAACAATAATTTTATTGCGGTATATTTTTTAAATATTTAATAAAAATATTTATTTGGTTTTAAAAAAAATTATTTTTTTGAATTCTGAATTAAATAAAAATGGAAATAAATATCAAAAATCTTCAAATTTGTTTTAATTGTTGCAGAACTATTTAATTAGCAAGAATTTTGTTCAATATATTGGATCTACCCTCGCTGATGATGCCTGCAGCACGTTGTCGTCGTCGTCTCGTTAGCGAGGCGCGATTGCTGGCCGCGATTGGCAATTGGCAACGGCAGCAGCAGCATCAGCATCAGCAGTCGCATCATCAGCAGCATCAACTGCAGCAGCAGCATCAGCAGCCAACGTCAACGTCTTTGGTCTAGGCTTAAGGGCCGCTCGATAAGCATCGCACAGCCTTGCTGACTGGCTGACTGGCTTACAGGCTGGCTAGTCTCGTTTGAGCAGCCTGTGCAACTGGCTGAAACTCGAGTCCTGGCTAAATTAGTGGATGCCGCTTTTAATTCCTATCTGCCTTATCACAGCAGTCTCATCTTAAATGAGGTCAATTATCAAAAGTGCAAGTTGTTGGCAAGCCTAGGCCTAGGCAACGCCCCAGCCACAGCCCCAATTCCAGTCTCAGTCTCAGACTCAGCTCATAAAGCTGAAAATTTCACTTTCAGCTGGCAACTACAACACCAAGAAGAGGCGAGAGTAATAGAAACTGCACATTAAACGCAAACGCAACACGTGCCACGCTTCATGGGAGCAGGCTGCGGCAACAGCTCCAACTCCAGCTCCAACTGCAGCGAAACGTTGCACTTGCAATCAATCACAAAAGCCAGCTATAGCTGTAATTAGTGCAGGGAAAAACAACAACAACTACTACAACAACAACAATGCACATTGTGCATTAAAACAAAGAAAGCATGACGAAGTCAAAGCAGCAGTAAAAATTTTATATGCAGACCCCAAAGAGAAGGCCGCAGAACAGATTGCAATTTGTGCGAGCAATGGAGCAGCAACTTCGGCCAGTTTCATTAAAATTAAAATTATTTTGGTTGAATAACAATAGTAATAATGCTCGAGACTCGACACAAAACAAAGCTCTATAACAAGAAAAGTGAAATTTTCACCTGATCATGATGCCAGTTTCAGCCCATGAGCAATTGAAAATCGACAGCAGCAACAACAAGCAACAAGCAACAGGCAACAGCTGCAGCAACAGCAACATCAGCCTTAGCTGTTGATCCAGCAGTAATCATCATGGAGATTTTCTTTTGTATAAATTGCAAATGAGCGTGGAGAGTCAAAGCCAAGACCATTGCCAATGTTACTGATACGGATAGTGGCAGTTGAAGCTAGCCAAGTTCATAGATTCAGCTTTTAAGTACGTAACCATCTTTTCACATTTGTCAGAGATCCGGCAATTTTTTGGCAGTTCAGCGACTTTGAAGCATCAATTAAATAAACAGAGGATTTTTTTCTAAATATAGTAAACAAAAAAAAGGGTATAATTTTGAAATCATTTTATTTTTTAGCAATAACAAAATTTCTTTTATTTGGTAAATGTGGAATCCGCTAATACAAATTAGCAACATAACCAACACAGATTTAGTATTTAAAATAAGGACCAAGCCTTTAAAATAATCATAAAATTACTTTGGTGCAGGCAAGAATTTTTAATAATATTTGAAAAGCTTAATTTTAGTAAAAATCAGTACAATTCAAAATCCCCAAAAGTAATTAATGGGCAATCTATGCATAACATTTACAATTAATAATGTTTTATTTTAAGTCGTTTTCAAATATGCATTTTTGAATGTTTATTAAACATTTCATTTAAATCAACTGCCTTACTTGTCATTAAATTAATTAATTCAAATAGTTCCAAAGATGCATAGTAGAAAATTTGAAAACAGTTATAGCTATTAAGTATATTTACACTCTATTTAATTTTCAATTCAACAGATCATTGAAGTACACTTCTCAAAAGTTGCAAAGTCTATTGATGCTGCAGCTGTTCAGTTCTAATTTGCCTTTCCGTTTGTCTGATCATGCCATTGACAACATGCACAAATGTTGACCTTTAATTACGACAACGAATGCAGCAGCAGCAGCAGCAGCAGCAACAACATACTGACAACAGCAACAACTTGTTTTGTGTGGCTGGCCACTGTTTGCATAACTACGCACATAGCAACGAGCAGATGCTGGCAGAAATATTATAAAAGGGGCCAAAGAAGGCAGCAACAGCAACAGCACCAGCAACGACAACGACAACGACGACAACTGCAATTTGTCCAGCTGCATGAGACAAACCCAGACAGAGGCAGAGAGTCGAGAATCACAAGCTGAGACTGAGACTGAGACAGAGACAGAAACGGAGACACACGCATGCAAGCAGGAGCTTCGAGCTGGGGCTGGGTGACAAGTGCTTAGTGTCAGCACCTCGGTTAGCATGCAGAGTGCACCCCTTCCTCTCCCCCTCTGTTCCCACTGTTGACAATTTCGTTTTGCTTGGCCAGGATGCTGGCATGACATAGCTGTCGGAAAGTGGAAGGGGAGGGGGCGAGGGGGGAAGGGAGCGGAAGGTGAACGGTTTGGGATTCAGTTTACACATTAATTATCACTTTTGTTGCCGGACGGTAGCATGCCACAAGTTTAAATAGTGGTCGTCCGAGAAGAAGAAGAAGCAGCACAAGAAGACAGACAGGCGACAGATGAGAACATTAGAAGACAGGCGCACTTAGTTCGTTGCTTAAGTCTTTTGTTTTTCTCAGTCAAATGGCAAGTGATAAATGAACTGCTGAAAGCTGAGTGAAGGCGAAGGAGCAGAAGGAGGAGGGGCAGCCAAAGGAGTGTTGTTGAGCCCTGCAGGACGCACTGATTTATGCTTGCCAGGCACAAAAGTAATCGATAATAATCGATAGCAACACCCACTTGATAGCCAGACGTCGCGACGTTTCCAGGCGTTTGTATGAAAATTAAATTATAAAATGCTTTACAAGCGGGTCGGCCCCATTGGGTTCTTGCAACCAGCCAGCCAGACAGTCAGAGTGCCACGCCCCACAGCACAGCACAGCATAGCACACACAGCCTTTCAGCCTTGATATTGCAATAAAATTGCACACAAAACGAGGGTGGACATGCGATTTCCTTGACATTTATGCAATGCAACTGCCGACGCAGTGGGGCGGGGTTCAACTTGTCTGCCACAGTCGAAGTCGCAATCGCAGTCGCAGTTGCAGTCGCCGCCTGTGTGCCACGCCCCACTCGTGTTGCAGATGCGTTTTGGCGAGCGAGGCAAAAACAAGCGAGCAGCCAAAGTAAATAGCCCGCGGTCAGATTTTGTCTTTGCACACAGTGCAACACGTATCAATTATACTCAACAACAACAACAACCACAACAACTTGCAACAGCAACAATTGCTACAACAACATCAGCACAATTTCAATATGGTCAACGACATAAAATTATTGGTTTGACTTTTAGGGCAATGGGAAATGCTCCAGAAAAGCGTACAGTGCAGCGTACGTAAATAGAAATTTAGCGTATATTTACCTTAAATGCCTCTTGGTGTTGCACAAAAAATCAACCAACAGTAAATGTTATTTTTAAATTTATGCAAAAGCAATAATAAATCATGTTTTTTAATGCAGTTTTATTGCAAAAACCAATGTTAGTTAATAGATTTGCATTTGCAATCAGTTAAACATCAGTGTATGCTGAAGGCGCCAACAACAGCAACAACAACTGGCAAGGGGCAATCCTAAGACAAAGACAAAAATGCAAAGCGACTTTAAGTGCCCACAAGCCGGGGCCAGTTAGAGTCCGTGCCAAACTATGAGTATGTCTGAGCTTTGGTACCTAATGGACAGGACAGGGCAGCACTGAACTATACAAAACAGCGCTGAACTGAAATGGACTGGAGTGGAGTGGAGTAGAGTGGAGCAGAGTGGACTAGAGTCGAGTGGACCAGTGTTGAGTCGAGTGGTGTAAAGGGGCCATAGCCGCAGTCCTGCATAAAAAATGATTAATTCCTGGACTGATAATTTATGTAGACACATAATTCACAGCGGGACATATTTTAGCCAGAGTTCAGGCCGCGAACGCGGTCGCCACTTAAATGCAGCTCTAAAAATAGCACAAATACACAAGCACACACACACACACAGACACCTAATGGCTATATGTGTGCGAGCGTGTGTCGGTCATATGCTTATGCTAAAAATAAAAGGTAAAGCCTCATAGCGTCGCGGCGCAGGCATCGGCGCGCACATTTGATTTAAATTGAAGTTAAAGCCAGCGCCAAAGCCAACGCCGAACTAAAGGCTAAGATCAAGGCTATTTCTATGGCCATGTAGGGATTAGGGTATGTGGCATGTGGCATGTGCGCGCACCTCGCCTCACCATATCATCATTATCATTAAATATTTATGACGCGGCGGCTGGGCACAAAACTGAGCAGAACTTAAGCTGGCCGTTTGCCTTTTTACCCAGAAAACTTTGTCAAGTTCGTTGTCCAAGTCTTTTGTATTCATTTAAGTTTATTTCTCTAGAATTGCAAAAGGGTATACAAATTGGGTATTAGCAGTTGACACAACTGATTGCAATAAAAAAAAAAACAAATTATATATTTAAAAATTGATTATTTCAGCACTTTAAATAAATTATTTTTATAGATTAATATAAATGGATTTAATTAAAAAAAAAATTATTTTGGATTGGTTTCATATCATGGACTTGGATATTAACAAATTACACAAATTAACTCTACAGAAAAATATTAAAGCAGACATTTTTATATTTAATTATAAAATATTAAAGATTTATAAAAATATTGAAACAATTTTAAATGTAAAAAAAGTAAATTCGACGTTTGAAATTTAAACATTATAATATACAACTTCCAATCATTAAAAAGTAAATTCTACATCTTCAAACACTAAGTACATAGCATTGATTGATCCCACATATTTAATGCTTAAGTTTTCTTTCCCTTTCCCAATGTCATAGCTCTCTATAACTAATATGCACATTTTCCTCTGGACAACCCCATGAACAATGCTAAACACACACTTCCTACTTAAGATAAACAATCACAAGAGCTGCATAAAGAAGCAGTAGCTGCCCCCTGCAATTCCCTTCCCCCCAGTGTGACAAGTGTCCCCAATGGGGGAGCATCATCAGCATACTGTTGACATTATTATGACGATGGAAGCGCATTAGTTATCTGCAGGTAGGAGACTTGAGCTGCACTTCCTACCAACCAACATGAATTGATCTTCAATAGATGGTCAAGAGGAGCCTCCTCCACTGATTGAGTCAACGCTGTGTGTGTGTGTGTGAATGTCGCAAAAAGACCTCAATCCCAAGCGCATAGCCCAATCCAAAGTGGAGGCAAACCAACTGGCATAAATTCTAGGTAGGCAACCCGCTGGCTTTCATTTCTAATTTTTGCATTTGGACCAGTGGACCAGGAGACCAGGAGACCAGGAACGAAACGAAACGGCTACCGTCAAAACGGATGGGGCCCATGTCGATGTTTTAGCGCATTTTATTGCTTTATTTGAGACTTTGGGCAAGCGCAACGCTTGTCAATTTTACAACTTTATAGAGGCGATCGAGCGAGAGCGCCTTATCGTTTTGCATATTTATGCCTGCAACGCTCGATGGCCATGTCTCTTAATATTTTTGACATATTGGCCATGCCGTGCGCCGTGGCCAAAACCATTGTCTGCGCCTTTGGCTATAACTATGGCTATAACTATATGTATGTGCTGCTGCTGCTGCTGCTGCTGCTGTCCTGAGGTCTGTGAGAGGCTCATTGTTGTCGTCATTTGTTTGACTGCGCCTTCCACAGAAATTTGTGCAACTCGACTTGAGTCAAGTCGACTTCGAGTTGCGAGTTGAGTTCTGTATTTGCGTTTGTGTCTGAATCCAAGTCCGAGTCTGAAGCTGAGTCTGTTTCTGTGTCTGTATCTGTGTCTGTGTCTACGTTCGCATTTGAATTGCAAATCCTATTATGACTTGTGAAATTATAATTTTTCTAGCCAGGCCGCACAGCCACTCCAGGTTCATGTCCATGTCCATGTCCATGTCCAGGGTCCAGTCTGTAGTCTACAGTCTCTCTCTCTCTCTCTCGTTCTATCTGTCTCTCTTTAGACTCTTGTCGTTGTCTGTGTGTAGAGCAGAGGGTTCAATAGCATGAATTATGCATATGCAGGCGCTTTCGGGGAGCACACGCATCCCATGCACTTAGTTATGATAACGTTGCACATTTTGTTGCCACAGCCACAGCCACAGCCTCATCCTTGTGTATTTGTTTTGGCCAGCCCATCCGCAGCAGCAGCAGCAGCAGCCGCATTCGCATCCAAATGGCCAAATGGCTTATGCTTTATGCGTAGCAGCTGCTGCTGCTGGAGTACACTCTGTGTGAGTTGTAGACGCTGACGACGCCCCCTCTTTTGGCTGCTACCGCAACTCCAACTCCAACTGCAACTGCGACTCCATCTCCATCTCCAACTCCAACTTCAGCCAGGGCCCAACCATTGCTGACAGAACAAAGAAGTCGTTCATTTGTAATTGTTGTTGCTGTTGCAAAGGGCAGACATGGCCAAGGATTACCAGCAACAACAGCAGCAGATGTCGACGCACATACTCCAACACGTACATATATATGTGCTCTTATATATATACATACATCTCTTAGTACATATTTATGCTCATATAGAGTCAGAGTCTGTATGCTTGCATATCTTTTATGACTTTTGACTTGGCTTTGACTTTGGTCAGGTTGAGTTAAGTTCAATGACCGCGACATGTGTCGGCAGATGAGCTTTGTCCAAATTCCATGGTCAAGATCCATACATGCTTATAAGCATTAAGCTAAAGATCTAGTAAGTAACTGCAAAAACAAAAAAGCACTACAAATTTTTACAAGGAATTTACACACTGTGTTCAATTTATAAAGATGTGGTGGAAAAGAATTATTTAATGAAGAGAAGGACAAATTTAAATATGGGATAATCCGAAAATTTTTTTACCAAGGCGAAAACTTTAAGTTGTCAAAAAACTGCACGTTTTTTAATAGTAGTTGTTTTGGAATCATAGAATACAATTTCAGGCTTTGAATTACAAAAACAAAATGCTTTTACGGTGGTTTGGTTGTTTATGGCCGAGCCTATCCAATTAATTCCTCTTTTTGCCTCAAAATTTCAATAATTCTTGTAAAAAAAAGGGTATTTTCAATGGCCAAAAAAGTGGGCAAAACGGTCGTCTGAGTGTTTAGCGCTTAGCTCATCTTTAACTTTGTTTCATTTTATTTTATTTAAGATAAAAACTGTATTGAAAAGATTTTTAATATATATTAATAATTTGAAAAAAAAAGAGTTTGTGTAAAAAGTGTAACTAAGATTTTTAATTAACGAGACTACTTATCTTTATTTTTGATGCAGGGTTGATATGGTCATATATTCCACTTAATTTTTTGTATTATGATAATTTTTTATGCAAAATTCGCTAGTCTATGTGTAAATTCACGTTGACCTCAGATCGACTTCCATTCTTTGTAACGGCCGGAACGGAACTTTCAGCATGCCTAATTTTTTTTCAAAAACAGTAAGGATTTTATCTTAAAATAGGTTTAAGAGTACTCCCAATGAAATTCAGTTTAAGCATGAAAATTTGCGTGCGAATGTAACGTCCGCAACTCAGGATCAGCCCATATATATCTTAAATATATGTTTTTTTTTTTTTGGTCCTTTATATACTAATGTTTAATCAGCCTAAGCTCAGACCTACTCGGAGTTCTGAGAAAATGCCCATTATTGGGTTTATTTTAAGTGGACTACTGGCAATTTTGTGTGCAGTCTTACGACTAAATAAGCAGCCCATTAGCTGGGCTTCTATTCGGTACACACACACACACACACTCACAAATCACACACAATTAGATGTCAGTCAAGATACAAGCTGGTCAACTGGCCAGAAGATTACTGCAGTCCATTTGGGCTTTGGGTTGAGAGCCTGCAACAAGTTGTGGGATTTCAGCTTTGACATTACCTCAATGTCAGCGCAAATTTGCAAATTAGCATCAGACAACAAAAGAATTATATATGCACATTATATAATGCGGTTGCTCTACCCCAAACTCTAACCAAACGGGCAACGTCAACTGTCTGGTTTACCGAGACGGAGATGGAGGGAGAAAGGCAAAGCCAAATCAATTTGCTGCGCTACACAAAATGAAAACGAGAACCAGAATCGTCACTGCTCCAGCACTGTCATTGGTACTGATCCTCCCCTTGGTCTGCCCTTCTTTCGTCGTCTCCGCCTCCTTCTGTTCGACTTATTTCAAGCGCACAGTTTTTCCCATCATTAACATTGCCCAGGCGAAATCTACATGCAGATGAACCGAAGCTGAAGCCGGCCAAGAAACATGCGTACTTAGTTACAGAGCTCTTGTGTCTGCGACTATTTGTTTCACGAATTCGCAGCGCATTAAACCAGTGGAACAACAACAACAACAACAGCAGCAGCAAATAACAAACAACAAAAAATAACAAACAACTTAGAATGCAACTAATTTTGTGGCATTATAGGCCAGCGTATATCCTGGGAAAAAAGTGAAGAAAAATATTAAATAAAAAATTGATATTAGTCGTTATTGTTCTGAATGATTAATGCGAATGTACTTTAAAAAATTTAATAATACATAAAACAAAATAAATAATAATAATAAAATTTATAAAATAAATACAAATAGTAAAGAATTCTTAAAAAAACACATTTTACATTATGTGCATTTTTAAAAATTTATTAACATTTTGACAACATTGCAATTTATGTTTATATTTTTAATGATTTATTTATGTATCTTTATTAAATATTCAACTTAAATTTATCTTACTTTACTTTACATTTATATTTATAATTTTGTTGCCACCACAATGTAAAGGTTAACTAATTTATAAGACCACATTAAAATATGTTTACTAATATTTGTTATATACATATGTAAATTGGTATTTTATTAATGTTTAATATTCAATTTGAAAAAAATTTCGTTAAAATAAATATTATATATTTATTTGCCAATAGTAGAAAAAGTTCATTGACTTGTCGACTATTGCTGAAGTCTAACTTTTACAGGGTATATGAGAGCAGCAGCAGTGGCAGTGGCACTCTGTCCATCGGTCCAAACAAGGCAAAAGGCATGTCCATCCTCCTATCGTAACAAGAACAATTTGTTCTAATGCGCCATGGCAGCAGCTGGAGCCAGAGTTAAAGTCAAAGTCAAAGACGTTGCAGGGATGGAAGAAGCCGTTGAAGGAGGCTCGATGAGAAGCGGGTGGTGCATGGTGGATGGTGTATGGCAAAAGGAAAGGGCAGCCACTGAGCACGCAATGGCCAGAACAAATGTAGACATTAAGCTGCTGGCCGTGGCCAAAGCAGACGAGGCGCACCTTAACAGCCAATGACACGCAATGGACAAAACGCCAACGCCACAGCCATTGGGCTCCATCATAAAAAATCATATTACATGCACATACATAGACATAGACATATGTATGTCTGTACGCGAGTATGCTGACTATACATAAATATATGTATTAGGTATATAACATTTTCCATATATCTCGCGCGTAAGTTTTCCCAACTGGCATTTACGACCGTTTCAATAAATTTGCTGTGGAAATTTCATTAATCGCCATTTGGTGGCCAAGTGGATGGTGGGGGGCCCAGAAAAGCCTCGGGTGGGCAGCAGGTGAATGTTTAAATGTCCGAGCTGAGGAGCGATGCCACTGAAGTTGGTAAGCACATGGCCATAAAAATATTTGCCGCCTTAATGTGAGTGGCTTATAAATTTGCACAAACGCGACCATATATAGCATTACAGCACTAGGCCCATGGGGGCAGAGACACTCCATGGACCACCAACCACCAGGCAGACACCAAGATCCAATGCCTGGCGGTTGTACATAACTGTTATTGTGGTTTCTTCGGTCTGCCGCTTCCCTGGGTGTGTTGACTGCGTGTTTTCCATTTGTGATGCGTATACTCAGATCCTCCTTACAGGATTACAACTTTACTTAGCGGAACTCAACAAGATTACAATTTAATTGAAATTTAAAAATAAATAACCAAATAAATATTGTTATAATATTGCATTTTTGATTTTATTTGTTTGTATTTTCTTTGATTTACAGATTCCATCTTAACTTGTACTTTTGTAATTCATTTTTTGGTTGTTGGCTTTTATAATTGGTTTTTGGTAAATGGTTCAATGGTTGAGGCATATAAACTAATACAAAATGCAGGTAGATTACATTCATGTGAATACTTTTGCATGGCCACATTGAATTTAATTAAATTAAACTTAATCTAGGATTTAAGCACTGCTCTGGCAAGTTGTTACTTCATTTGGGTTTCTTTGTTACTCACTTTTTTGGTAATAGCTCAACTAAGCTTATTAAAAATAAGGTAGATTCACAATAAATCAGTGCTTAAGTGTTTACATCTTTGGGCTAAAACATTTGGTTATACGATTTTTTGGGGTTTTTTGGGCTAAATTAAATGGCAAGAACTAATGCTAAACGTGTTTAGTCTATGGCACAGTCGCGTGGAAAAGTATAAAACTCTACTTTCTACTTTTGTTCCATATACATGGTCGCAATCTTGTCGAGTATCGTGTCGGTCGAGAGCAGTTCCTCGCTGAACTTCTGCATCTTGGACTCCGGCACAAGCCACTTGAGGAACTCCTCGACATTTAAACGTAGTCTGGCCAACGGTGTCAGTGTGGCATCGTCGTGCGACGGACGCTGGGCCAGCTTCAGTGAGGCAATAATAACATTATCGATTAGACGCTTCTCGTAGCCCAGCTGTCGACGCTTCTGGGGAGAGCTAATCTTCTTCAGCACCACGGCCATGTTGAAACGTAGACTGGAGAGAGCTTGGGCATCGTCGGGCTGATTATCGTTGGTCTCCACCGTTGTCTGGCACTTGGCACAGTGCTCGACATGCGCCTGCAGCTCCACTTTGATCTTGAAGAACTCGTGACAGCCATCGCACATGTAGGGCTTCTGCTGTTTATGTATCTTCTTCATGTGGTTTTTCAGATGTGCCAGCTGGGAGAAGGCCACCTCGTCCGTACAGAGCTGACACCGAAACGGCTTTTCCCCCGTGTGCTTGCGTATGTGCAGCTTCAACACGCTGGAGTGGGCGAAAGTCTGGTGGCAGATCTGCAAGGAAGAGCAGTGTTAACAAATATTGAGGATAGCCAACTCTTTCAAGGTCTTACCCGACACTGGTACGGCCGTTCTCCTGTGTGCATTCGCATGTGGACATTGTACTGGGATTTCTGTGTGAAATACGAGTTACAGACCTCGCAAACGTGTGTCTTCACTGCAGCATGCTTCTGCATGTGGGTGGCCAGATCCTCATCCGGCTCGATGGTCTTGTGGCATATTTCACAGTCAAATTGACTCAGCTTGTGGTGCTCCTGGTTGATGTGTGCTCGCAGCGCCAGTTCATTGGCAAATTGACTCTCACAGATGGAGCATCTGTGCTCCATTCCCTGCTCGTGGCGTTCCATGTGCACGCGAAGATTGGCATTCGTCGAGAAGCTGGCCGAGCATTTGGTGCAGTTGAATTGCTGTATGCTCGTTTTATGATGCGACACCATGTGCTGTTGCAGCTGTTATAATTGAAATACAGTTTTAAAAATATGGTTTGAGAAGTGGAATATGTGTCAGCTGCTCACCTGACCGCCTCTGGCGAATCGTTTGTCGCACAGCGCACATGGATAAGGCTTCTCGCCCGAGTGCAGCCTCATGTGCAGCCGGAGACGTTCCTTGAGGGCAAAGGATTTGGGGCATTCCGTGCAGGCAAATTGTTTCTTGTGCTCATGGGCTGTGGTTATGTGATTTTTGAGATTCACCGCCTGTCGATAGCATTTGCCGCACTCGATGCACTTGTGCGGACGCTCGTCCGAATGGATGAGCATGTGACGCAACAGATCTGTCTTGCCACCAAATTCCTTGGAGCAGTGATTACACACGTGCTGCTTGCGTCTCGTTGTTTCCGCTTTACGCGGTGATTTCTTTGGCTCCGGTTGCACGTAGTCCGCATCTGCATCCCCATCCCCATCTGCGTCCGCATCTGTGGAATCCTGTTCGCCATCGTGTTGACCATCCACATACAAATCCGGCAGACTATTGAGACTGCTCTTCCGTCGTTTAATCGGTCTTTCCGTGGGCGAGGATTCGCGTGCCGCCGGCGGCGATGATAGCGAAATGCCGCTGTCCGTAAGCAGAGATGCCGCATCCTCCTTGGAGAGACTGCGACGACTGCGTACCATGCTGAGTTAGTCTTATGGCTACTATTGCAGAGCTTGCTGCACCCGGCACCAGCTGCTTATTTACTTTTTGGGAAAGGGGTTAATAATTCTACGAGAGGGTTTTTTTTATTTGTTTTTCTTTTTTTAAAAAGAAGGATTTTCCCAAACACCTTGGATTGTTATAGCGATTTAGTTAGAGCTTCGCTGCAAAAGAAATTTAAGTTCTATTATTTATTTAGCTTGCAATGCCACGTTCGAAACAACTCACAAAATAAAACAAAACAGAGCACAAACGAAAACAACAATAAGAATTTCAGCTGTGTCCACCGAACTTTTAAAACTGAAGTCGACGATAAGAATAATTTCAAGTGGGGGCGCAGTGCGGTCTGAAGTACGCACACTGGGAGAAAAGAATGAGGCAGACAACCGAATTGAAATACTAATCAAGATAAATCAAACTTGAGAACCGTTGACTTTCCAGTTCCTTGCTTATAAGAAGAATTTATTACAACATTTTCTCAGTGTGGAAATACGGAGCTATTGTTGTTATCACCATGTTAGCTAAAATACACACACTCATATGCACACAGAGATGTTCTCAGCTTTTATTATTTGGAAAATTATGGAAATTTTTCTCAGTGCAGTAATACGGAATATTTGCTTTTATCACTTTATCAGCTTGAATTTCCAGGTACACACATACACATGTGGAGCTGTTCTATGAGCAATGCTGAAAAATTGTTTAGTTTGTTTTCTCAATCTTTTGTTTGGAAAACGAACGAGAGAGAAAAAGACAGAGAATGTGCTGATAAGCGAGCAGCAAAGGCAATAACTGATAAGGCCTATGTCTGATATGTACTTACAGGGAGCCTGATAAGAGTTAAATTGTAGATTATGTGGAAACTTTTTCACTTTAAAGCGATTTCTTTTGCTGCCGCTGCCGTTGCTGCTCCCGTTGTCGTCGGAAGTTCTAATGAAATGGCAAGGGAAAATGCAAGCGAGACAAAGAAAAACAGTAAAAATCAAGACGACCCTGGGCACAGTTAGTGCTAAATGTATGCTAACATCTGGTGGCCAGATTGCTCATATGAGAGAGCACTCACACACACACACATATGTACATGAGCACACATAATCTGGAGGTCTATAGACCTTTGGCGACGCTTCATTGAGCCAAAGGGTGGCGCATGCCAAATCAAAAAAAAGAACATACTGTACATTGAGCACTCACACACACACACACACACACACGGAACTTTATGAGCTCGGACGATGATGATGACAGCAATGAAGCATGATTATTCCAAGTGCAGGGACAGGGCCACAGTTCACACAGCTGCACGTTACGCAAATGAAGCGTAAAACGAAAATGAAAACAACTGTTGAAAAGCGAATTGGGACCCATCCCAAAAGAGCTTTAACTGTAACTACGAATAGGAATACGAGTACGTGTATGAGTGTGAGTACTATTGCAGCTGTACGTCTCCCGTTTGAACGGTAGCCAGCGATTCATTAAAATGAAAGAGAACATTCGAAAAAGCACGAACGACAGCGAAAAAAGTTCACAAAAGGTGTGGGGCACAAAGAATAAAACAAAAAAAAAACGAAAGCAGCAACACAGAGTTTTGTAATGCTAAATAGGCAAACGGGCAGCGACGGCAGCGGCAGCAGAAGTAGCCGCAGTAGCTGCGGCGTGGCAGCGCAGTTGCAGAGGGGAGGCGCTGAAAGTTCGATTGGTTGGGGGTCAAAACATTGAAGTCTTTTGTTTTGTGTTGTGCTGAAATAACAACTATAGAACAACAACTACAGCATGTAGGAATTTGCTAGTCAGTTACCAACACCAATAACATTTGTTTACAACTAGAATACAAGTAATTTACCAAATTAAGTAGCCAACACCACAACTAATTCGCATTGTTAAGTGGAAAATCAGAGTAAAAGGCGACTTACCCGCAATGGAGTGCGATTATTTATGGAGCAGCTGCAAGTAAAACCTCAAAGCTGACACAAACACACACACGCACACACACTCAACCAGCACACAAGCACACACAGCACAAGGGCAGCCTCGGAAGGCAACATTTTCTGCATTTTATCATTTGTTTATGATACATATTTGCGTGCAAATGACCAACGAACGCCCCTTTTTCACTGCACATTTCACCATTTCTTTACCTCGAGCAGCTGCATAGGCAACATTTTGCAACTTGCTGACACAGGCCACAAAATTTAGCATCACATTCCAAAGTGTAAAAGAAGTTCAATTGACTTGTTTCGTTTTATTTAATTAATTTTTTCCTTTCACTCTCTAGATGGAGAAAGATCGAGTGAAACTATCGAATGTGTCGAATGGATTCTTATTGTCTGCGACCGGTGTGGCAGCCTTGGTTTTCAGAAAAGAATCTCCGACAGCTTTGAAACCTGTGGCAGCCCTGGTTACCAGAAAAGACGATAGTCATTTTTAGCTCATTAAAAAAAAAAAACTATTTCGGTATGTTGTTCTTTCCTCCTTGAAAAAGACAAAATTAAACTTGACAAAAACTATCACCTTTTTTTATCAACCTGTTATTTAGTTGGTTTCCTTTAATAATATTTTTCTCTAAATAAACTACAAAAAATGCACAATTTAAATTGCCCGCCGAAAGTTTAACGATCTTAAGCTAGTTCAATATTAAAATATCGATAATCCTCTCGATATAGGGTATCGATATATACAATCTGCTGCAAACACATTTGAAGACAATTATTTACAAATATATTGGTTTTATTATAAAGAATTCAAAACGCCAGTCGTTTCATTAGCAAGTACATGTGTTGGTCCACCTCGAAGCCATGCAGATTGTTAGCATCGCCCTGCAGACGCATCAGCAGGCCACCAAATGAAACGTACGCCGACAGACGGGAGGATTCGTTGTGCGCTTCGTCGCCCTCAATGCGGTAGATTTTGCCGTACATAACATACTCGAAGCTGTCGGCGCGTGTGCCTTCGTGCTCCATGGGATTGTATTCGCCACTGTCCGGGCAGCCGTCCTCGCGCAGCGTTGTGGCCAGCACCAAGCGGAATTTATCGCCCAACTCCATGGGATAAAGCCACGAGTTGATGTCCAGTATGAGGTCCATTTTGAATGATTCAGACTCGCAGTGCAGGCGGGAAACTCGATCGAATTTTTTGCCTTCAGGATCCATGTCCTTGACGTTGAATATATCCTCAAATAACACACCAGCCATTTCAACTAAATAATTTATTTTTATTGAGTTAAGTTATTTTTCTGGTGGCCGCCAAAACATACCTTGTGTTCAATTCCACGCTGTCGATGAGTAGATGTTGTTGTCGTTTACTTCTCAGCAATCTAAAGCTAGCAGTCACTGAGTTATGTGCTTAGTCTATATTAAATTGTTTTATTTTATTTATTTTACTTTGTTATTTTTACTTTTTCCGGCACTTGTTAATATTTTTAGTTTAGCGTGCGTTTCTTTCAGCAACAGGGCTGCATCGTTTGACTTGTTTTGAGCTTGTTCGTTTAAACGAACGAGCTATGTGCCCGATTGTAGTTCATTTAGTTCAGTTATTTTGTTCGTTCGTTGAGTCATTAGTGACGTCACAATATATTTTTCATCTACTCAACCAAAGGTGGCGTATTTTATGTTTTACGAACACACAAAAGGTGGCGCTACATGCTGTTTATAATATCAATACACTAATTAGTTATTTTGCAATATTAAACAATTGTGAAGAAATTTATTTTATTATTTTAATTTCTCGCTGTATTTGCCTGATACCGATTTCATTTCATGTTAATAGATGGAATTAAAAAAACACTCGGAAATTCAAATCAAAATGCTTTTATTTAAGTTGATAGTTACGAGAGCTTAGCTTATTTACCAGTTCTGCGCTCTGTCAGAATAGGCAATAATGCGACCACCCGCAAAAACAGGCCTGCGCACGACCGGAGTCAACTGTGCAATCGTGAAGCCCGATGAATTCGCTGTGAGTTTGGCGGGTCGTCTTTTCAGCGGGGCGTTCAGAATCAGGCGCTCGGCTCTGAAGGGAATGCGACGATCCACAAATGGCAGAGTCAGCTGAGTTGCGGGAAAAGCCGCCTTGTTGCTGGCAATGATTCTCGCGGGCTTTCGCTGTGGACGTGCACTCAATTTGGCTGGGCGGCGTTGTGATTGAGTTGGACGAAGCAGCTGGCGGAATGCGGTGAAACGTTGGACCAGGGGAAGTACAAGCTGTGCCTGTGGACGCAAGCTGGCCAGGCTTATGGTGGCAGCACTTTGAGGTGAACCATTAGCATCATCGTTCGCTGGCAGCTCCGGTGGACCATATGTCTGATCAGGCAGCTCATCCACGGCAGGGGGACCATAGGTATCATCGGGTGGCCCATAGACCTCATCAGGTGGTCCGTAGATCAGCTTCGGCTGCTCCTCTGGTGGCCCATAAGCCAACTCCGGCTGCTCTTCGGGGGGACCATAGGTCAGATCGGGTTGTGGAAAGTTCGCCTCCTGCTCCGTGGGCAATTCAAATGGAGGATCAGGTGTCAGGCCAGCCGGTGGATATGGTGCTGCCTCCTGTCGCTGTAGAACAGGTCCCGGGAAGCGTAAACCAGCCGCCTCGCTAGCGTCCAGGGAGCTGAGCGCCACACAAATAGCCACCAAGAAGCCACAAGTTCCAATCATTTTGCTGTCACAACATGAACTGATGCCTACACCAGCCCATGGGCGACTATAAATACCAAGTCATAGTTAACCTTCATGCCTAACACCGTCTGAGTGACCAAAATTCCGACGAGGTCGCGATGACTTATACGGCAAACCCAAGAGGTTACGTGCCCAACTGGTAAATGGTAAATGGTAGATGATGAGTAAACCACAAAGATTAAGTGACCAAACTTTATTAATAGCTTTTACATGATTAGGGTCAGAGAATTACCAGCTGCGACGCAGCACCAGACGCTGAGGCACGGGCTGCTCCCGGCGACGACCTTGGGGGAAGCGTTGATAGAATCTGGCCGACTTGGCTTCCTCCGGCTGGTCGAGCGTTGTGGACACGGCAATGACTGTGCCGTCCTCAGATACTTCCACGAGCACCTCCTCCTCCTCCGGCTCCGCCTCCTCTGCTGGCTGCTGCTTGGCAACTCCAGGCGCCTCATCTTCTGGCTCTGGTATGTCGTCTGTTTCAATTGGCTGCTCTGGCTCTGGTTGCACCTCATCCACACTTTCGGGTGGTCCATAGACGCTATCTGGTGGTCCGTATGTATTATCCGGGGGCAAGTAATTCACTTCCGGCTGTGCAGTCGAGCTGGGCAGGTCGAAGGGGACTTCGGGCGTGATGCCCGCCTCTGGATAGCCTGTGGGCGCTGGACTCGGAGGTGCTGCCAATTCCTGACGCGCCAGTCCACGGCGCGGAACGAACCGTTGACGCAGTGGCTCCGAGCTGGCCAAAACGGCAAAGCCGAGCAACAGAATGGCAGAAGTAGCTTTCATCATTTTGAAGTCCGTTTGGTTTGTGTTCTGAGTTGCCCAATCGCTCTGCTTATTTATAGCGGACGGAAGTCGGGAGATCTGTGCTTATAATTTATGCTCGTCACTTTCAGTTTCAGTTTTAGGCCTGGTCAACAAAACATGCATGTTGTTGCTTATCCCGTTCGCTCGGCACGGCTTTGATTATGTTGCTCCGATCGCGTCGGCTTTTGATTTCTGTTTTAATGCTGACTACGTGACCCTTTTCCCAATTGTGGCGGCCAATGCTAATAGTAGTGCCATGTGCCATGTGCCATGAGTCGTCTCTCCGGGCTCCTCATTAACACGCCGTCGTCGGCGATTCCAATGGGCTTTGGCTCGTAATCGAACTGTCCGTCCGCTTCTCTATGTCTTTAATTTCGATGGGTTCTTGGCTATTCATAATTTTATTTAATGGCTTATATATTCATATATCCATTGGCCTTGACTGAACGTGTCGGGGGGAAGTACCCTCCCTATTAGACGAATTTCTCATCTAGGTCAAGCCAAGGCAATTATCGTATTCATTTCATTTAATTATGTTCTTGTATGTAACTATCCAAATTTGCCACTTCTATCGAGGTCTCAGTCTACAAACTGTTTTGTAATTAATGCTTAATTTAGTTCAAAATTAAGTTATTTTAGTCACAAAAAGAGTTATCAAAACTCAGTTTTATAAACTTAGTTTTGAAGTTAATTAGAGGCGGTGTTTTGTTTTTATTAATTATTAAAAGACAATGATATTCGAATTATAATTTGATGAATGTAAATGTAAAACTCTAATTTTCTTGTGGCATAGTTAGAATAAAACAATACTTTAAGTCCAATTCAAATGTGGGTAAGAACAAGCTTCCGATCTGTAGTAAAAACTATTAAAGTACAGCACATTGCCATATTATTGAGCAGCCTGAATAGATATTCTCTTGGAATACTTTTATCAGCATAATTTACTCAATAGATACAATATACAATCCTGCAATCAAATTGTCTTTATTTTCTAAATACAAATTTATAATTTAATTGTAAACTTAGGATATTCCTATTTAATCCACTCTAATATAATGTTTCGCATAAATTTTTTACTATTCTATATTGCACATTCTACTTACTACTACTGCCCCGATCAGAACTTTTAGAAATTTTTTACCTCTTTCTCTTCAATCCTGTGTTGCTAACTATGCTATTCATAACCCTTTCCGAGAACTTTGTTGTAATTATAACAATTTTTCTCAATTTATAACTAATTCTTTTTCTGTACAATATCTGAATACTTCAATTATTTCTTAGTTATCTAGCTTATAGTTAATTAATGGTTTTGTTTTTTGTTGTTTAAGGCCCTATTCTCCTTCAGCTTGCTGTTTTTGGACCTTTTTTGAAAACATTCTCATTTGAAAACGCAAAAAGATATTTGAATTTTGTTTTTTTTATTGAATTACTAATGAATGAAAGAAAATAAAAAAATGTTTTTTGCCTCGATACGAGGGCTGTTCAAAAAGTAATTAGACTTCAAAGTTGGTGGTGCAAAAAAAAGGTGTCATCACGGCGGCCACGATTCCGGGTCTCCGGAGCGTCGGAAATGAAAACGGGGCTATGATCAGCATAGATGTAATTCTGGCCCGAAGTAAAATAAAAATTTTGCGATTTTTTTGACAAAATGGCGGCCACTTGAAATTGAAAATCGAATTTGGACCCATTTTTTTGTAGTTTAGTGTAAAAAAAAATAGTAAAAAAAATCGCAAAATTTTTATTTTACTTCGGGCCAGAATGGTGACAATTCTACGTTGATTAAACTTTGTTTCATCCAAATCGGTTCAGTAGAACTGGCGGAATCGTGGCCGCCAGCTCGAAAAACGTGGTTTCGAGATAAACGCGTTTAAAGTTTTGACTTCACATGCATTAACATTAACATTGCTGGATAAAAATGGCCATATCTCCTTAAGTATTTCGAATTTCTAAATTTCCTTTTAGGGGCATATTCACAACTACCCAAGCTATAAATAAATGCAAAAAAAAAAAAAATTTTTTTGCTGAAAGAGAATAGGGCCTTAATACAATGTTTGTCCGTCTTTGTCTCTTTGTCCGCGCGTCTTCGGTGTCGTTTGGGTCTCTTGAATGTACTGCTAGTTTAGTACATCAACGTCCAATTATAAATAGAGGGCTTCGCTCCCAAAATTAAAAGGATGCACAGAAAAACAAATTCGGGATGTTTAGCCCGAATTCAATCCGAAACGATGTCAGAAGTGGGGTAATCTCGGATTTTCTTAAACCAAGTATGAAATACTTGATATTTCAATCCCGAATTCAATTTTGAAATTCTTAAATTCAGGCTAAAAAATTTGTATTAATTATAATGTTTTTCGTTACATTTAAACTTTTTTTAAATTATTTTTTTTTCTTTTAAATCTTTTAACCTTTTTTTTAATCTTTTTTTTAACATTTGTTTTTTTTTTAAATTTTTTTTTAATAGATATTTTTTTTTTTTAAATTTTTTTATTTTTACCTTTTTTTTTTAATTGACGGGGGAACTCGAATTCAGACTTTTTTCAAACTGGAGCCGGCGACTCTAGCCATCGAGCCACCGGACCGGTTGAAATGAGAGAGGCCGAGAGAGAATTTTCCTCTCGCGCTCAGCAAATGTGTATTTTCCCATCTTAATCCCGATACAGGCTTGATTATTCAGCTTAATACTGAATACATACTTAAAAAATGCGAGCTTAAATCAAGTCTTTTATACTTGATTTTAGAATGGCATTTTTTTTCTGTGTAGTCTTTAGATATTATAATAATTTATATAATACAAAATTTTTTGTAAAACACGGAAACATTTAACTTCCGCTGTCCACGGTTTTAGTGTTTTTTCCTTGTAATTTGACTTAGACCAAAAGTCCAAATTTAACAAAAACAGGTTATCTGTAAGTGTTTTTAGGATATCTCATGCAACAACAAAGTTTTTGACTCTAAAGGTTAATTTGCATCTGATTGGTCCAATGGCAGCTATTTGATGTAGTTATCCGACTTTGACCAAGTTTAATCAGGATGTAAGAGACAGTCTGCGAGTTTGTTTACGATATCTTAAGAAACAAAAAAGTTTTTTATACTAAGCAAATACGTGACCTTTGACCCCGAATTTGACCCACTTACAAATCGAATTTCGCAAACCGCCGTCTTTTTGCACGATGAAATTATCTCATCTATGTTGTGTGAAATTTGCATCTTTCTAAGCTTAGCCGTTTAACCTACGTTTGACACGTTGATGTGTCAATCAGTCAGTAAGACAGTCGGTCAGTCAGGACAGAGTTTTATATATATATAGATTTATTTTTATACTATAAAACAATTCTTTTTTTTCTGAATCAAAGAAGTTTAATATCTTGTAAATATTCCAGTCATAACTTTTTCAAGACTGAATTGATTGCCACACGAATTGATTGTCTATTATATAGACAAAAATTTCTGCAATTAGATGAAGTCTTAAAAAATAAAACGGCAGGTGAAAACATCATCGTCTTATTCCGATAATCTTCAAGAAACCCAAAATATTTTTTTAATAATTTTCCATTATTATTGTGAAAATTTGATAATGATTGTTAATCAGTCGATTGAATAACACAAAAATTTAAAACGTTTTCTATTTAATTTTCAACAATAATATTTTAAAATGTTTATTATTAATAAGCAACAATTCTTATCGTGATAACTCGGTAAATCGTATAAGCATTCTCAACAATGCGGTCCTTAGATGGTATAGACTAGAATGGGCTTGGAGCGAATGATCTGAGCAGAGCGCAATTTCTCTGGAACAGGACGACGGAAGCGCAGGCGTCCGTTGCGGGGCTGAATCAGGCTGGCTGGGATGGGCTCGGAGGCTGGATCAGTGTCGACTGGGGGCAGATCCTGATCAGCGGCAGCGTCGGCTGGTGGGCCATAGGTGTTGTCGGGCTCGGCAGCAGGTGGACCATAGGTGTTGTCGGGCTCGACCGCAGGTGGGCCATAGGTGTTGTCAGGCTCCGCTGGTGGGCCATAGGTCAGATCTGGCTGGGCCTCAGTCTCCGTCTCAGTCGGCAGATCAAAGGGAATTGCAGGCGTGACACCAGCGGCTGGATAAGGCGCCGATGCTGACGTTGGTGCAATATCCACTGCCGGATCCACTGGCGCCGGTGGTGCAGCCTCCTGGCGAGCTAATTGGAATCGGGACGAGCGATTGCGCAAACGCGCCGGCTCCGCCAAAGTTACCGCTGCAATGGCAGCCAGGATGAGCAGAGAGCTGGTAAACTTGAAAGCCATGTTGCTGGATTGCTGAATGGTGTTAGAATGGTGACATCCAGTGACAATCGCTCGGCTTTTATACACAACATTTTGGCAGTCATAAATGGCACAGCGAGGGACACTCTTTTGATAATATCGTAGCTATCCACACGCGATCACCATCTACGTGACAATATTTAGTCAAGGGCTCATGTATAACCCATAACCATTGACCATTAATGCGCTTGGGCACTTAACTCTGAACTCCATACGCACAGTGGCGTCAAATGCGTTGATTTTAGCTCATCTTTCATTGCCTACATTATGTGTGCCAGCACACTGTGACAAATGCTGTCAGCCCTTTTCGATAGACATACCTAACAGATAGACATATAAATTATTTAATTGTAAATTAAAATGAACAAAATTTTTTAAAGTATTTTTGAAAGAAATTTCTTTGAATCCCGAATTCCATTTTTTTTTAAGAAGTAAAATAAATAATAGATAATTGTTTTGAATATTTGGAATATAAATAGGTACGTTTGACATACATATGTTTACAAACATATTTTCAAACACAAACAATATAATAATTTTTAGCTGTCCCTGTCTCAGCGATTATTTATTGTCAAATTTTTTATAAATTTCGACCTTAAAATCGTTTAAACATGACAGTAGACATTATATTTATTACTCCTTAATTGTAAGTAAATTACCAATTATATTTTTATTTTTAAATTGATTTCTAACCTAGTTTTGATTTTATATTTTTTGTTAAGTCACAAAATTGGTGAGGTTCCTAGAAATGTTCGACCTCAGCCAAATGCCGAAAACCCCATTAAAAGTGCTTGCCTTTAAAAGTGTTAATTTGGCTTTTGATGCACTGTGCGGCGCCTGTTTGTCATGCAGGTCAATGGTTTTTTTTTGTTTTTTGTGAGTCTCGTTATTTTGTTTTTTATTTTTTTGGATGGGGCTATCAAATTATTGACTGCTTTATATGCGATACGTTGTCGGTTTGGTCTAGAATCGCCATAGTCATGGGACCACGGGGCCAACACTGAGTATAAAAGTACAAGCTCCATATACGAAAGGCAACAAAGCGTCACAGCAAGCTATACGATCATGGCACGTTATCCGATTCAGCTAATCAGCTCCATGCTGCTCCTGGCCATTTTGGTGGCCCAAACGGCGGCTGAGGCGCCTCGTCGTTTGCGTTACCAGCGACAGCGTCAGCTCTTTGCTCGCCAGGAAGTGCAGCCGACGCCATATCCCTCGGCTGAGGAGCTGAAGCCCGAGGAGCCAGCACTCATCTATGGCCCACCGCCATCAACGGCTCTGGATGAGCTGCCAGTTGAGGAGGAGCCAGCAGTGAATAGCTTCCAGCCAGATGTCGAGCCGGAGACCGTTGCCGATGCCGAGGAATTGGACACAGAAGAGAACTCTCTGGAGGTGACAACGCCGACAGCGTCTGCTGTTCCAGCTCGACTGCGCAGCAGCCGCCAGAAATTGGCCAAGCTGCAATTGGCCAAGAGCCAAACCAAGCGTCAGCGTCAACGCATCGCACGCCTCGAGGAGTTGCCCGTTGAAGTTCCCGTTCCAGTTGCTGCCGCTGTCCCGACTCCTCAGTTCTATTATGTTGGTGCCCAGCAGCCCTACGTTGTAGCCTACAATGCAGCTCCACAGCAGCTGGCCTGGTAGGCAGTACAGATATTGATAGCTTGATGAATTGTTATTGATTATGCTTTAGCCTGATATTCCTGTTTGTCTATTAAATAACTTTAAACATAGCTTGTGTATTTCTTTGGCTTCTCCGTCTTTGTTCATTCAGTCTTTGTCTCTCTTGCTTCTCTCCTTTGTCGACAAATCGTTTGCCATTAACAAGCCGTTCAAGTGGCGCTCAAGAAGCCAACTTCTTTTGGCCCAGCACTTTGCATTCTTGAAATCCATTTGCAACCATTGGATTGCAGTTGTAGAGTGTCCTTGTCTTAGCTATTTTTGATTGTAGCTGCCTTTGTTCTAGTTGCTTGTTGGAATGCTATTTACTTGCTATCCCTTTCTATAAATTGTTTTTTTACCCTGTGCTTGCTGAAAATTACCTTCAGAAGTATAACAAATAAATATATAAGACTCTGTATATTTTAAAAAATTCATTACAATCGGATAATAAACACAGATATTAAACTGATTCTTGGATAATTTAATAAAGTTTTATTTATAAGAACATTCTTACATCTTCTTTATTTCTAAAAGCATTCGACAGGTCACGGATATTAAATAAGTTAATCTATGAGCTTTTAGAGAACTATTAATTTCTTAGAATACAAAGAGTTTTAAATTAAAACCTTTTTGTGCTAATAAATCATTTTTCTCATTATTAACCGGGATAATCCAACTAGTTGAAGTACCTTAGTAACCAACTTGAAGGTTAGCTTGTGATTTAATTAGCATTTTTCCATTTCACCATTAATTTAAATGAATCATTTCGCTATTATTATAAATTTATTAGAATACAGGGTGCCCTGACCTGTGGCAATACTGTTTGAGGAACTAATCAATTGTTACTAAGAATCAATTAAAATTAATATTGTAGTTTGAATTCTTTTTAAAGTATTAGATCCCCAAGTATAGTTACTAAAAGTGCACTTAAATATTTTACTACTTAGTTATTATAAGTTTCAAAATAATTTAAAGGAAAAATAAATTGCTTACCATTAAAAAAGTTTATAAATGCACAAAAGCTACTGTGTAGGTGTGTTGTCAATTAATAATAATAGATAGTAAAAGTAAATTATCGTTGAATGCAAAATAGATAACATTGGGGACTTCGTAGTATTTTTTATCAGTCCAAAGTTTGTAAAAAGATAAAACAATTGGTCACCACAAAAAAAAGTATATAAAACCATGCAAATTCTGTGACTCAGTTTAGTTTCGGTTGATTTGAGGCAGAAATACAATTGTGCAAGAATGGATGGTAAAAAGTTAAATATCGAATTTACTGACAATTTACAAGCCAATTTTTCAGATGAGAATTTTGTGAGTACTCACACAGTGTGATTTGTGTTCCAATTTAATAATTTAAAGTTTATTTCAAAGTGGGATCATTACGATAATCAACAGGTTCCTATAAATAATCTCGAAAAGGATTGCCAAATAAATGATTTGAAAGCCAAATTATCGGAGCTTGAAATGAAAGCATCACTTTATGACGATAAGGAGAATCTGTATAAGGACAAACTGAAATTTAAGGATGATCTAATTGAAGCATTAAAGCTGTCCATTGATTCAACTAAAGGTGCTAATAATAGTGATAATGACTCATTGAAGAAGACAACTGATAATATGTTAGAGCAGCTGAAAATGGATAATGAACAAATAAGCCTTAAAAGCAAAGATGAGGAAATCAAAAAATTAAAGGCCCAATTAAAACTGAAAAATCAAACACTGAAAATACACAAAGATACAATTGAGAAGAACGCGGTCCTAATCAAAAAGAATGATGTGTACCGTGAAATTGTCATGAGAATCAAGAACACGATTTATATAAAAGTGGAGTATGGTGGAACTACTTTGTCGATGCATGTGCCCAAATTGAAACCCTTTGAGCCCGTCCTGGACAACAAAATAGCTGGACCAGGTTGGATTGTTATACAGCGCCGAGTCGATGGGATTACTGACTTTGAAACCGATTTGAACCATTACTATGATGGCTTTGGCGATAACAAGGGCGACTTTTGGCTTGGTTTAGAACGGATCCATAGAATAACATCGCATCAACGACACGAACTATATATTCACATTGTCGACTTTGATGGTAAATCTCATTATGCGAAGTATGACAACTTTGTGGTGGGCAGCAAAGATGAAAAGTATCTGCTAAAATCACTGGGCAGATACAGTGGAAATGCCAACGATATGATGCGATTAAACGAGAACAGAATATTTGCCGTTGGCACAACGAGATACAAAAATGGCTGGTGGTGGTTGGAACAGGCAACTCCTAGCTGGTAAGTAGCTAAAGATTGTTTCTGAATCTTTCCAATTAAAGCGCTCTCTTTTGTCATTTGCAGTAATCTTAATGGCAGATACTCCAAAATCCTGGTTGATAATGAGGAACATCTTTTCTGGGGACTCAAGTCGTGGGGAAATAAGGCAAATTTCATTAAATCTGTGCAAATGCTAATAAGACCGAAGAAAGCATAGATATGAGTATGAGTACAGTAAAAAATAATTTTTTAATGAATTTGAAGAAATTATAAATGCTCAATTATACATTTTATTCAAAACAGTTTTAAATTGTAGCTAATTATTAGCAAACATGATCTTTTTATAAATAAATAATATATACAAATAATTTGGAATATAATGCTGAGTCATTCTAAGTGATTTTCGCCACTGCTACACATTGTCGTTTATGTAAGTCATTTATAAATATTTATTAAAATACTATAGCTTAATTATTCACGGAATTGTTATCGCAATCAGATCCCATGAAATCACAACTCACGTTTTTGTGTTCGAGCTCACACTAATGAATAAGTGTGTACATGTGTATGATTGTCTTTAGTTAATTACACGTATTATTTGCTGAGATTTGTTCTTGAAGCTGCAGAGCAAGTTTCTAGCCCGCAAAGAAAGATCCCCGATTCTCGAGCGCATTAACATTGGGATTGGTGCTGTTTCTCAGCACTTCGATTGCTTGATAGTTGAGGAACCAGAATGGACGATTATCCTCGGGCAGTGAGTTCAGATGATTCACGTACTCCTGATCGCCATGCGCATCGACGGGCAGTGCATTGGAGACAGTGGGAATCCTGCTGGCACTGGCGCCACTGAGTGGAACATTTGCATCATTGCCACCGAAACGATTGGCCACGTTAACGGATGACGAGGGTGCGATAGGAACTGGAGCTGCAACTGACACTGGAACTGGCACTGGATCGGGCACATAGGCACTGATGGGTAGGACGAGGGGCACGCCCACTGGCGGCCTTTGAGGGGCACCGTAGGGCAGGTTAATAGTTGGCTTCTGTTGGGCCACGGACTCCTCGCCAAATCGACTGGCAATGCTCACGCCGGAGAAGTTCTCCACGGCCGTGTTCTGTGTACCCAGATACTTGTCCTTCTGATTGAGTCCTCCGGGCGGACGCATGCCCGCAAATGAGGGTCGCTGCGCCTGCGACAGTTCGATTATCGCGATTGGCATTAACATCACCAACAAATTCCTCAACATTTTACGATGCTCGTATTTGCAAATTTCACTTTGATCAACCGACACGTTTTACAGCTGCGTTGCCTTGTTACTCGCTGAGACTGACACTGAGACTGAGAGCTGAAAGCGTTCGCAAATCATTTAAATAAGCTGCCAGATGCTGTTCAACAAGCATTCAACTGACTCAGTCCAGTCCCACTGAGACACGACGACGAAGGCGAAACCGTTTCCAATGGGAAACAATAATCCAGTTGTCGGGCTTATCAAATCGAGAAGCGAGATACCCGCACTGACCCCTCAGATTGCTGAGCGTATTCACATTTGAGTCTCTCGCAATTCGGTTTGTTTGCTTATTAAAAATTTCCAATTTCTATATGTATTTGCATATGAGTACATACGTTTTAAATGGCCCCTCCCTCTCTGCTGCGATTTTCACTGTGATTATCACGTTTTTGTATTGTACAATGCTGGGGTATTGCTATTGAGTGTTTAAGTTGGTTTTGTGGCTGAAGTTACGTATACTTGAATGAATCTTTTAAAGCCAAATAAATCTTTGAGATATATAAATATCTTTCACATGTAAAAATATCTTGTTTTAGATTTAAATATATTTTCCGGTACAATAAATATTTTTGAGAAAAAAAAGAATTTTTCAGACACAAAAGTATCTTTTAATGTCACACTTCTCTTATAATTTTTGTACGCGTGAATATTTTTTGTCAATACAAATTACCCAGCAACAATTTTCATATTTAGTTTCAAAAACCATTCTATTTTGAAGAATACTATGCACTGAATATTTAAAAAATAAGTATCTAAAAATATCTTAAAAGCATTTTGAATAGCTGAATGCACTTTAAGGGTATGCCAGCTTCGACTTGTGGCTGACACAATTGGCAGCTCTTGTTTACTTGCGGTCAGGGAGATACCCAAGCTCAGCTGAAATCTTGTTGGGGAGGTTCGTCATCAATATCTTGTTTCATGACGCGCACGCGTACGTCCCCCAACCGGTTTTGGCAGGCGGCTTAAAACAATGGATCCAAACCATTTGGGAGTAGCCAGAGCCAAAACTAGCTGTGATTCACATGACAGACAGCCAGATAGACAAATGCACTATGGGCAAAACCGCTAAATTAGAAAAAAAAACATGAATATAAAAGTATTGAATTTCGATGTAATTTCTTATCCCATAAAAAAAACCTCTTTACGAGGTAAAAGTCTAGTGACGAAAACATTTTCATGCCCCAAAATTTCTGATATCCAATTTTGTGACGAATAATATTAAGTTATCACATAAATTATTTTAAACAAAATTTTGGCACTCGGCACATTGCGCTAAAATGTATCAATTCTTCATACCAAATAAAACTCCTTCACTGTTTTGCGCAGTGCCAAAATTAAATTTAAATTTTAGCGGTTTTAAGCGATTTCCCGCTAAATTAGCTTTTTTTCAAAAAAAGTCGTAGAACAAAAGTTTCTAGATTTTTGATCGGGAACAAGTCCTCATTCAAACTTTAAAGCTAAATCAACGCTTTGATACTAACAAACAGACAAACAGACAAACAAACAGACTGACTTTTCATCTCATTTTCGGAAGGCCCCTAAAAATTTCAAAATTAATTATTTTTTGAACCAGTTGTCCGATTTTGATGATCGAGGTGTCATTCGACGCGTATTTTTGATGAGAATTGTAGAAAATTCAAATAAAATTCAAAAAGGCTCCAACGGCTCCATTAGCTCCAATAATTTAAACTTTTCCCTTCCCACTTATCTCACGAACCAGGTGAGTTTCCAAAAGTCTTAGTATGCACATTTGTAAGTTAAGTTGATACCTTTCGATCGGTATATAGCTCGACCTGGTCGGACAGTCAGAGCAAATCTTCCATTCTTCCTGTGTATATATGCTAGTCGCCTTCGCACCCTTCGTGCTGCTTTCGTCACTAGCGCGGACTGCCGTCCGCAGTGATGATATCAGTCTGAATATGAACATTATATTAAAAACACACTTGTCTAGGGTAATTGGGACCCTTCTTAAATTGAATAAGAGGTTAAATATTAAATTTACATTTTTCAAATATAAATTTTTTTAAATTAAATTTTAATTAAATTTTTGTAAAGAATATGATATGACCAAAGTGCACATTTTCTTAATTTTCCAATTTTCCATTTGGAATTAAATACATTGCGTCACATAAAAATATCGCTCTGAAAATTGAAATGGGTTAAGGTAGTAATTGTAAGCCATTTTACCGTAGGCCTAAGAGAAGGCGTAAGTAAACGGCCAAATCATACTCTTTTTATTTTTTTTAAGGCCCTATTCTCTTTCAGCAAAAAATTTTTTTCGACTTTTTTTTTGCATTTATTTATAGCTTGGGTAGTTGTGAATATGCCCCTAAAAGGATTTTTAGAAATTCGAAATACTTAAGGAGATATGGCCATTTTTATCCAGCAATGTTAATGTTAATGCAAGGGAAGTCAAAACTTTAAACGCGTTTATCTCGAAACCACGTTTTTCGAGCTGGCGGCCACGATTCCGCCAGTTCTACTGAACCGATTTGGATGAAACAAAGTTTAATCGACGTAGAATTGTCACCATTCTGGCCCGTAGCAAAATAAAAATTTTGCGATTTTTTTTACTATTTTTTTTTACACTAAACTACAAAAAAATTGGTCCAAATTCGATTTTTCAATTTCAAGTGCCGCCATTTTGACAAAAAAAATCGCAAAATTTTTATTTTGCTACGGGTCAGAATTACATCTATGCTGATCATAACCCTATATTTTTTTTTTTCAGACGCTCCGGAGACCCGGAATCGTGGCCGCCATGACGACACCTTTTTTTTGCACCACCAACTTTGAAGTCTCATTACTTTTTGAACACCCCTCGTGTCGAGGCAAAAAAAATTTTTTTATTTTCTTTCATTAATTACTAATTCAATAAAAGCAACAAAATTCAAATATCTTATTGCGTTTTCAAATGCGAGTTTTTTCAAAAAAGGTCCAAAAACAGCAATCTGAAGGAGAATAGGGCCTTAAATCGAAATTTAAAAATCATAAAATCAATAAAAAATATAAGGTTGTCAAAAAAGTCTTGCGGTATTTTTATTGAATTTTCAATTGTTCATAAAATTGGTTATAATAATGCGATTTAAGTCAAATATGCGCCGTTTTGTTCGATGACGAGTTCCCAACAAGATGCCAACTTCATAATGTCCCTCTTATAGAAGCTCGCTTCCCTATTTTCAAAAAACTCGGAAAGCCAATTTTCACAGGACTCTCTTGTGACCAACTTCCGACTACCAAGCTCGTTCGCCATGGACAGAAATAGGTGGTAATCACTTGGTGCGAGATCCGAACTATACGGTGGATGCAAAAGAACCTCCCATCCGAGCTCCCAGAGCTTCTGGCGCGTCACCAAAGATGTGTGTGGCCTGGCGTGGTCCTGATGGAAGACAATTCGGCCTCTGTTGATCAAAGATGGCCTCTTCTGCATGAGTGCTGCATTCAAGCGGTCCAGTTGTTGGCAGTACAGGTCTGAATTAAGCGTTTGGCCACAGGGGAGCAGCTCATAATGGATGATTCCCTGCCAATCCCACCAAACACACAGGCATCTTTGATCACCTCTGCACCAGAACGAAAACGTTGAAACCATCGTTGTGCGGTGGAAATGGAAACTGTATCGGGTCCATAAACTGCACAAATTTTATTGGCAGCATGAGATGCATTTTTGCCGTTATCGTAGTAGTACTGTAAAATATGCCGTATTTTCTCTTTATTTTGCTCCATGTTTGCGACGCTATAACTCACGAACGACTAAAAACAAACAACAATAAATCACACACGTGTTAGTGCGTGAGCTTTCCAAAAAGCTCTAGCGTGAACCGATGCGACGAATACAACTAGAACTACGCGCCTGCAAAGACAAGGTTGCGGAAATACCGCAAGACTTTTTTGACAACCTTATATAATTCTCTATTTCTATTTTTTTAATTAATAATTATAGATTTCTTAAAAAAAGTTGTATTTTCAAAAATTACTTTCCCGTCGATCGAAACTTTGAGTAGAAACTCTAAGTAGAAGCTCTATATTCCCAACTGCGCTTGGACATCTTTAGATTTTCGTTTGCCACAAATAAGCGATTTTGCCCATAGTGCGATGTTCGGAATGTCTGAATGCAGCCATAGAGAGAACTTTTGTTATGATTCCCAAACATTTTATTAGCAATTTCGTACAATCAATATTAATATTTATGTGGTGTATCTGTGTGGGTGAGTGTGCTCGTAGTGGGAGAGTATCTGTGTGTCTGTCGTCATTGGAATCGTCATGGGTTTGGGGTATGCACCTGTTCAGCATCTAGCTGTGCGACTGCCCAGTTCAGGCAGCTTGCAGGCAGATGAGTCTGCACTTAGAAGCGTCTCGCAGCGCTGAGCTTGGCCGGACGTGCCGCAGCGGAGGCGACTCGCCGATAGGCAGCCGGCTGGGCACGACGCAGCTTGGCAGCCTGGCGTCTGGCGGCCACAAGACGCGCCTGCTCCGCGGGCACATCAGCAGCGGGCAGATCATTGCCGGTGACATCGGGGGGACCGTAGACCTCGTCGGGCACGTTGTTAGGAGCTGGGGCAGCATCTGGTGGTCCGTAGACAGCATCGGGTGTGGGCTCAACGGCAGCAGGAGCAGCTGCCTCATCGAATGGCACCTCCGGCTTCAGCTCATCGGCAGAGGGATATGGCGTTACGGCGGCGGCATCGGCATCGGTTGCCAGCTCCTGGCGGGCAAAGTAACGAGAACGTCCACGGTTCAAACGCTGTGCCGACGAGCGCTGGCGCTGCTGCTGAGCCTCGCCGATGGCCATAACGCAGACCGCAATCACGAGCAGAACTTGGAACTTGGCCATGTCGATAGGAGAGATTTCTGAGATGTGTTTGTCTAGGAAACTGAAGCCGGCGACTGTTGTATTCGGTAGTCCAGCGAGGCGCTTTTATACCTAGGACAGCATTGGATTGGAAGCGCCTCCAATCGCTGGGCTGTTTAGTGTGCGGCGCATCGCATGCTCCATCCATGCGTGGACATCCTTTTTTGGCGCACGCTCTGACGTCGGCGGCACACAAACTATTGTTTGTCCCCACTGGCCGATCGACGGCGGCTTTATGGGCTAAAGACGTGACCTGAAAGAACTAGCAGAAGAGCTGGAAGCTCAAATTTATAGTTCCGCCATTAATCAGTCCAAAACCGGAGCGAATTGTGAATTGACTTGAGAGTCCCTTCGAATTTCTAACAACTCCATTGATAGCAGTAATCGAAAGTAGTCTCATAAGTTCTTTTAACTTTATTTGTTTATATTTTATTTTAATTATTTATTTATTGACAGGCTAAAAGCAGCCGACACAACAATTAATTTAAAAATTAAACATTAAAATTAAAAAATATATACGTATATTTAAATTACAAAATAAATTAAAAACTTTAAAATATATATTCGTAATATAAGACCATTTTAAGACCAAATTACTAAAACTAAGAATATTATTCTAAAAAAGGTTAAGTTCTTAATATAAGAATAAAAATCTTAGAACTTAGATCTTTTTCTCTTAAAATAAGAACAAAAATCTTAAAATTGTTTCACGTTTTGAGACCAATAATTCACAACTGGTTCTGGCTTCTCAAAGATGACATTCGGCTTTGATCGCTGGTCAATTCAGCACAACGGTACAGGCGATAGAGATTGGCATCTCTTGAAACAGCTGTATACCGATCCATGCTCCTTGCGTTCTGCAAGTGTTTTGTATTTTATTTTTTGTTGTTTAGTGTCATATCGACATTACTAGACCTGAAGTTAACTAAAACTTACTTCATGCTTCTTAAATTGTTAAGAAGCTTAATCTTAATTTCAGATTTTTTGTCTTGAGTATTCAAAATTTTTTTAGTCTTAAAATAAGAACACATAATCTTAAAAAAATAATAAGTTTTATTCTTATAAAAAGATTTGTGGTCTTAAAAATATAAGAATTTATGGTCTTAAAAATAAGAACTTGGTCTTAATTGAAATGTTCTTAGAATCAAGATGTGTTTACTTCAAGATTTTCATGTTCTCGACGCATTTCTTAGACCAATGTTCTTAGTTTTGAGACCAAATCTTGATTTTAGATTATTTTTTTATCAGTGTAAGCAATAACATTAAGAAAAAACATTTAACTAAAATTAAAAACTGGAAACTGATGAATTAATAGCTCTTTTAAAAACATTCAAAGATTTTCTCTATCAGTTACTTTGTGATCGGTTTTGATTCGGCTTTTTCTAAATCGATCAAATCATTTTTTTTTTGAATAAATTATAAAGGCAATCAATATTTCAGGATCATATCAATTTTAATATTTAGCTTGATATAATGTTACCTGCTTATGGTGGGCAAACTGAGGACATGATGTGACGTGACCTGGTACTATGGCTAGTTAGTTAGTCAATACCTATGTGCCCTTGACGGTCACCTCCCTTCCCAGTCGTTGATCGCATAAATATCGATTATAAGTGTTTAATAAAAATTCTAACACACAAAGTACATATAACATAATGCAATTGACAACAAGTTTTCGCTTTCAATTGATGTGGCCAAGTTGTCAATGGTGTTGTTCAGACTTTTAGTTTGTTTTGTTTGGTTTGTTGCTCTTTTAACTTGCGTATCACGTAGGAAACGCATTTTATTTCCATAGAACATGGCGACGATTCGGACGTGGCGGACGTGGACGTGGATAAGGTGGCAAGCACCAGAAATAAAACAACTAAGAAATATGTATACACATATAACACGTATAGAGCGTGCTTAACTTCCAAATACCTTTTGTATAGGTTTCATATAAATGGTACCCATCCAATTGCATTTATTTTAAAAGAGCACCAACTATATTCTTCTGTTGTGGGAATTTATTCCGAAGCATATGAAAAGCATCATAGGTATCCAAAGTGTAAAGGCTTTTGCGTTAAGTATACGTACCAAAAACTATTTCGAACAAAAGAACTAAGCTAGATGGATTGAAATGTTAATACTTCTGAAGAATATTATTATTGCATGATAAGTACAAAAATGTCAGTTTTTCTGTCTGTTACATAGACACCCACCGAAGTATAATGCCCTCATTTGCTCAAAAATATATTGAATTGCAGGGTATAAAAATAAAAAATAAATCATTAAATGTGATAACCGTGCGCCTAATGATGTCTCATTTACACACCCACCTATAAATATATTAAGTATATACATATATATATATTTATCTATATACATATCTAGATGTGAATTCTCCACATGGAATCAATCGGAACGACTCTCGCTTTCATTGGCTCCGACTTCCCCCATCAAGACCTTAGACAGACCGAGAACATTGTATAAAAACAGCAGACGCATCCGGTGCGCAAATCAGTTGGAATATTTATATCGGCCGACTTAGATATACAATATACGAGAACATAATGCAGTGGATATTCGGAATCGTTCTGTGCCTTTGGGCATCTGGAATCGCCGAGTCGCGTCAGATTCGGATCAATCGGTATGCGGCCAGTGTGCAGGAGGATGAGGTGCAACAGGCTGAGGTGAAAGAGGTGAAACCTACACCTTATCCAGCTGCTGGTTACAGACCACAGGGTCGCGCCTTCTGGCTGCCAGGCGAGGAGGGATCCGGATCTGGTGCCGACCAAGTGACAACAACAACGGAGATGACACTGGATGATGGCATAGCGAGCACAACGGAGTCACTTGACTGGAGCACAACCACAGTACAGGCAACCACAGTGGATAACCTGGATGCCACGACAACATCTGCTCCACCACAGGTCGAATTTCGATCTGGACGCGCCTTTGCCAAGGCGCCGTATCCGGCAGCCGGGTATCGACCAAGTCGCGCTTTTCTGCTGCCCACAGAGCAACAACAACAGCAACAACAACAACAGCAGAAAGATGCTGCCACTGCAGATCCATCCCAAGCTGATGAGGGAAATGCCAATCATCCAGTTTGCGGTGTCAGCACGAATCCATTGATGCCCACACCGGAGCCGGGCTCCAAGGACGAGCCAGATGCGGAAAGTGTGGTATTCACCGCCAATCTGGGACCAGCTGTCCTCGTTGCCAGATCTCCTGCAACTAATGGCATCCCAGTGGCCATTCCCCTGCGCTCCCAACCTCTAATCCAGGCACCTCGTCGTGGATTCGTCTACACAACGCATGTGGAGCAGCGTTGGTAGGAGAATTGGATCAAACCTATTAAACTGTTAATATTTTAATTAATTTCTAAATAATTTTTATTTTCAATAAAATCTTTGTTTTTGTTATCGAACTATTTAAAAAATATGTATACTGCTTATTAACTCTATGAATTCCTAAAAGTATCGTCGACTCTTTATAATTGGTTTAAAAAATGTTTAATCTTTAAGGGGTTAAACATGATAAAAATGTATAATAAATAATACAAATGTTAAAGTCAAACCATTAAATATGTGAGATATATTTAGCTTAAATATCGGCCTCTTTATTCTTATCTAGGGTATCTAACTTGTAGCTTGTATATCTGTTTGTGCGGTTTTTGGCATATTCATCCAAGATTTTTGGGTCTATCTAACAAGTTTTTATTCTTATACTTAGGATAGGCCGTAATATTTTATCTGTCTTATTAACTTAAAGCATTCATTTATTTCGACGCTCATATTAAATACTTGATCTTTTTAATATTTTTCCAAACATTTCAAAACCAAGTTTCAGATATTTTACCAAATTTAATTCTGTTAAGGAAAATAAAACGAAATCTGATTGCAAAAGTCTATATTCAAAAGAAAGAAAATAAAAGGATATTTTCACTTCGGTGGACAAAAAATAGCAATTATTTTTTATTTTAAGTGCAGTCTTTAGATGGAACAACTAGGGAAATTAAATTCAAAGAACCATACCAAGGAATTCATAACTAACCTGGAAATATTTCTGCAACCACAAACAATTGTTAATATTTTTTGAATTCATTTTTGATTGTATTTATTGTTATAATAATTGCTTAAATATAATTCGTTCAATGTATTTTAAGATAACCATGAATAAAACATAAGAAACAAACTTTAACTTGTGTGGCCACAACGATGTGAATGTGTCCTTTAGGATTTGGGGGAGAAAAGGAGAAATGGAGGGGTGGGAAATCAGCGGAAATTGTGCACATAATTGACAATCAGGGGATCATCGAAGCGGGTGGGCACGATTTCCACAGAATGCACCACTGGCTGCAAATGGGCATCGCTGTCAATGTGCGTGAAGCTGCCCAGCTGCAGTTCATCATGTGTGGCGAATGGTGATGTGGATAAGGATGAGGATGAGGAGACGGACGCCAGCTCTATGCCAGTATCGAGCAGCACGTACTCTGCCTCCGGTTCGGTTAGGGCCAACTCAATAGCCACATTGTTGTTGCCAGCTCCTTGTGGCTGCTCAGCAATCGAAATTGTGGCATTGTCTGTGGCAACGGCAACGGCAACGGCAACGGCAACGTTCGGCTCCGACGAGTCCTCCGAGGATTTTGTCGCATTGATGGCAAACAGTTTTGTTGTCGCTGCTGTTGTTGTTGTTGCTACTTCGTGGTCAATTGTTGTTGTTGTCGTCGTTTCAGTGTTATCTTGTTCCGTTGTGGTCGTCACTCTATCCTCGGCACTGCCAGCAGCCGCACTCTCGTTCTCATCCTGCTCCTCCAGCTGTTGTTCCACCTCAGCGGGTCGCTTGGCGGGCGTGCTCAGCAGCAACAGCTTCGCCGACTTCTGTTGCCGTTGCTGCTGCTCCTCTGACTTCCCTTCCCGTCGCACACTTAGATCGCCTTCAATTGTGCCTGGTGCTGGATCTACGCTAGCCAAGCTTTCAATTTCATCAATTTGCACACTCGCATCCTTGTCGCGACTCTGTGCCTGGGCCATGTCTGTGGTGCTCTCCACCGGCTCCACTGTGGTGCTAGCCCCCTCCTCCATTGCCATCTCCTGTTGCTCCTCCGGCCGTATGACAGCCGCCTGCAAGCTGGCGAGGCAAACCACCAATAATGTCACATATATGCCAAATCTTTGACACATTTTTGAAAGTTGTGTTCTGTTTATTTGCTATTTGAATGTGCTACTAAGCGCTGACAATTCCCCGCATCGCGTATTTATACATATTCCCAGTCAATTCCAGTCCCTCCCCCAAAAAAGATTTCACAAAGTTCCCAACAGCAGCTGTCATAATTTTGTGTGCCCTGAAGGTGACCAAATTGACGCGCTGCTTCCGCAAAAGCCGGAAATGTAATGCCAATGTGTGAGTATCTCAGTCTGTGTGTGTGTTTGGGTGTGTGGGTGTCTGACTGGTTGACTACTACTTTGACCAGTGTCTCCGTCGTGGTCATCGTGTCAACGTGGAGGCCAAAAGGCGGACATCGTTCGTTACACCTTAAACCTGCCCGTTGACCGCAATGATGGTCACCGAGTCAGCCCCAAAATCGCTTTACATTCCCCCTATCATCTTCCTTCCTTACTTCCTTACTCTGTCATTGTTGTTGCTGATGAACAAAGTTTTGTGGCTGACCAGTGGCAGTTGTTGTTGTTGTTGTTGTTGCCATTGCCATTGCTAACGTTGTTGGCCATGTTCAACATGCCGGTCACGTCCACTCGGTGACTTTGTTTTCGTCTTAAATGCGAATTGAGAAAATTGAAATAAATAGCCACATGTTCTCTGAAGTACAAATTGTATAAAATATATACGAATGCATACATATATCTATGACTGTTCCTTTTGGTATACACATATATATGTTGGAAGAAGAGTCATGACCAAATCTTGTAAATAACTAAGCATCTCACAACCCTTCATCTGTTTAAGCTACTCGTAGTCAACATCAAAGTTGCATGGCAAACTAAGTGAGTTACCTTATTTTTAATATTCTACTATACTACTTTACCTCTCATTGGATTAGATATGAGACTTTGCGTATAAAGATATCCAATTCTAGACACTTTCTTAACGTTACCTTACTAAATAAGTCTGATGTTTGCTTTAAGCTCAAAGATTGCTCATGATAATTCTACGAACATAATTATTGGCACAGCAAACATTTTGAGATTTGGGGGCTTAATTGTTCCCCTATCGTTAACATATTGGTATCAATGGAAAGGTCACTTAAATTCCGTTTGAATGATATACAACTTTTCTTAACCCATCAGGTACCCTTCGAAAATTTCGAATTTATGTTAAAGTCAATTTTCGAAACTTTTTTCCTCGATTTTTTACCAAAAATTTTTTGATGCAAAAAAATTCTTTAAACAATTTATGGCACTTTTTATGTAAAAAGTAGGAAAAAGGTGTTAAAATGGTCATTTTTAGAATTTTCTAAAAATTATAAAAAATACTAGCAAAAATATTTTTGAAAAATTTTTTTTTGCAGTCACTTCTTAAATTGTTTAAAGAATTTTTTTGCATCAAAAAATTTTTGGTAAAAAACACTAGTTTACAGCCAAAATGCAAAGTGAATGAAAGTATTTTTTTCCTATGGACTTTGGCTCGCTAAACACGAAAATGGCATTTAAAAATTTTTTTATGGAAGCGTTTTCGAAATATTCAAATTTGTTCGTATTTTCGAGGTTACTCCAACACTTTTGAGTATACTTCCAAATCTACTTATCCAAAATTGGCAACCAAGCATTTAAATAAAAGGTAAGTTAATTCTCTTCAACTTTCTTTCTTAGAGTATTAAGATCGGTTCAGCAGTTCAGGTGCTAGCGATTTTATAAAGTTCGAAAATGGGCGTTTTTAGTGATTTTTGAGATAGAAAACTAACATATCGTCCTGGAAAAATAGAAATCAATGAGATAAAATTTTTTTTACTCGTTAATCGTAAAGCCGATACTGTTTCAAAGAAAATAAGGTATAGTCTATGCAAATCCATCGACATATGGCGAACTAATGCAGCTTTAACTGGGCCAAAAGTTGTGGAAAATGCTCGCCTTTGCCCTTGCACACATACAAGTGCGTTTGGTCGCTGCATGTGAGTACCGCTTCAATCGGTGTTTTACTGGTGCTAGGTGTTTCACGTAAATATGCCTTACTTTCAAAGAAAATAAGGTATAGTCTATGCAAATCCATCGACAGATGGCGAAGTAAGGCATATTTACGTGAAACACCTAGCACCAGTAAAACACCGATTGTAGCGGTACTCACATGCAGCGACCAAACGCACTTGTATGTGTGCAAGGGCAAAGGCGAGCATTTTCCACAACTTTTGGCCCAGTTAAAGCTGCATTAGTTCGCCATATGTCGATGGATTTGCATAGACTATACCTTATTTTCTTTGAAACAGAATCGGCTTTACGATTAACGAGTAAAAAAAATTTTATCTCATTGATTTCTATTTTTTCCAGGACGATATGTTAGCTTTCTAGCTCAAAAAATCACAAAAAACGCCCATTTTCGAACTTTATAAAATCGCTAGCACCTGAACTGCTGAACCGATCTTAATACTCTATGAAAGAAAGTTGAAGAGAATTAACTTACCTTTAATTTAAATGCTTGGTTGCCAAGTTTAGATAAGTAGATTTGGAAGTATACTCAAAAGTGTTGGAGTAACCTCGAAAATTCGAAAAAATTCGAATATTTCAAAAACGCTTCCATACAAAAATTTTTAAATGCCATTTTCGTGTTTAGCCGGCCAAAGTCCATAAGAAACAAATACTTTCATTCACTTTGCAAAAAAAAAATATTATTTTGTAAACTAGTGAAATCGAGGAAAAAAGTTTCGAAAATTGACTTTTACATAAATTCGAAATTTTTGAAGGGTACCTAATGGGTTAAGGAAAGTTGTATATCATTCAAACGGAATTTAAGTGACCTTTCCATTGATACCAATATGTTAACGATAGGGGAACAATTAAGCCCCCAAATCTCAAAATGTTTGCTGTGCCAATAAATATGTTCGCCAGTGTATGCTTAAAAAACTTATTTAAAACCCTGAATTATTTTAAAATAAATATGCCAATTAAAACATTTAAGATACTAACCAAATACGCTCACCAATCAGCTGTAAGAAATATTAAAAAACGCATGTTTTGTATTTATTTATATTATTATATATAAGTTTATTATCGAAGATTCAACACTACTTACGTTAAAAATATTGTACGTCTTAAGTTTATGATTTTATTTGTTGATGTTCTTGGTTTTTTCTTCTTATTCATTTTCGAGTTTCAATTTGATTTTTAACGAAATTTCTAATTTCATAAAACGAATATGTCATGTTTTATATGATGGTATTGGTATAATGTATAATAATTGCATATGATCGATCGATGTTGTACAAGTAGAGTGTGTGGGGGAGTTGCGAAATGGCATGAAAATACATATAAGTTGATGTATTTTTTATAAGGTATTATTATGTATATACTCGTATTAAGATATACCTAGTATGGCATGATGGATTGGATTTCGTTAATCGATATACGATATTTATATGTATATATGATAGGGCCTAATACATCGAGATATGTGTGCTTCGTTTAGATACAAGATACAATTAGTTAAGTACAATTACGATAATTATTGTTCAACGTGTATTCAATGTAGATATCAGATTTAGATTTTAGTTTGTAGATTTTAGATATTCGAGTTCGATATTAGTTTAATTTTAGATCGTTTTAGATGGTATTCTTTCTCTCTTTCCTCTGCACGTATAAAATGAATTTACTTCTACTTACAATATAAAAATTTTTTTGGTTTGTGCTTTTGTCTCTATTTGTTTTATTTAGTTATCTGTCATCCCAAAAGATTCTACTGTTTTTTTGCTAAACTTACAAATAGCCCATAGCCAGCGGGAAGCACGTAATGCTCACTTGGTTAACGCCAGATCCTGTCATTATGTTATGATACAAAAAAACACTAGTTTATAAAACATTATAAAATTAAATAAAAAGTTTTTGTAAAGATTCAACGTGATTTACGTGTAATGATATTAATAAACTGTTGATAAACATATATTAAGTGAGAAAATTATTAAATCTCTTACGAATAATAATATAAATTTTCAAACATTTTTAAAATGAGAAAAAAACATAAAGCGTGAAATAATAATTATTAAATAACAAACCGGTAATTAACATATAAAAACGGAATCGTTTCTGAATACTGTTAATTAATTGTCTAACCTTCACAAAGTAAAATATAAACAAAAAAATTAATAATACTTATAAATAAATAAAATAGAAAACAAAACATTTTTAATACAAATTGAATGTTAAATGTCCATAACGCTTGAGAGGATTACGCCCTTATAATGAGCAGCCAACTCAGCCTAGGCAATATTATGAACCTTGGCCGAGAGGCAATTGTGTACCACAAATACAACTGGCTTTGGACAACACTCCATGTCCAGTTCCTGCAAGAGAGAAAGGCTGAGTTGCGATTGAAATTGATAGAGAATAATTATGAACTTACAATTTCGCCATCATCGCCGAAATCCAAATACAACATGCGAGCTCCATCGTCCGCAGAGCCCTTCAATTTGTCAAAGGCAAATTGCCAGAGTTGGGTCTTATTGGCCACCGCCGCTGTGGGCGTAGATGAGGCGAAACCACCGCAGTCGTATAAGAAAAATCCGCGATTTATGTGCACAACCAATTGACACTGCCTGCCCTGGTACAGGCAGCGAAACGAGAATTCCCGCTGCAAATTGACCGCCTGATGGGAGCCCTGGACCAAAGCACGCGCCCACGCAGCCATATCCCGGTGCGTCTCCGATCGTAGCCAATAGACCAGAACTCCCCTGGCCGTGCCACAACGCACACAGAACACTGTCGTCTGCTGACCCTGTAAAGAATTGCAAATCAAATATCAAATCAATAGATACTCCTATGTATTTGGATCGAAGGCAACTTACATTGAGGGAGGAATTGTTGCCTGCACCCGCCAAGCGTGTGGTGGCCAGTGCATAGCTCTCCAAGGGACGACTCCATGCCTCCACAGACCACGGTGCACTCTCGTATATTCGAAACTCCCGCTCGGTCACTGCTACAAATATGGGCAGCCACTTGTCGCTCTCATCAGAACTTTCCGAGCTGGATCGACCGCTTGGCTGTTTTATAGATAAGGGAATTACTTTTAGAAGTCTCTCTAAACGAGTTGGTTTTTAGTATAAACAAAATTATTTTATTTGTTAAATTTACTTGAAAATTTTTTATCCCTTGAGCCCGAACCCAATTTATTAATAAATAAATAAAATAAATGTTTGATTACATATTTTTCTTAATTTTAATATTTATATTTTAATTTAGCTTAATTTTAAAAAAATGTTTTGAAAAAATATTATTTAAAGTGATATTTTACTTTTGTTAAATAATTTAATTTGTTTTAAAATAAAGTGATATGTTTGTTTTTTAAAACAAACGTATGTTTCCTTAGTTTTAAAATTAGTTTAAGTTAAAGTTTTCATGATATATGTATGAAGTATTTCATTTTCTTATTAACTTGTTTTAAGAACCAAAAAATCTATAACAAATTACAAAAATATCAAACATTTTATATTGGTTTTTTTTAAAGGTTTTTCAAACAAATTCTACCCAAACCCTTATCAATATTTTAAAAACCTATTGCTTAGATATTAGGTGACACTTACCACCTCACCGGCGACGCCGCCGCTGTTGGATGTGCCACTGCCACCGCTGGCAGCACCACTGCCGCCACCATTGCCACCAGCACTGCCAGAGCTACCGCCGCCGCCGCCTCCTCCATTGAGACGCTTGCTGAGCCAACCGATGTGTTTGAGCTCACCGATGAGATTCACCAACGCACGATTGGCCTCGGCCAGGGCGCGCTGCGTGCTGCTGCCCATGGCCGAGTGGAGCGCATTGAACCAGACGAGGGCTTCCGCGGAGTCGGCCGCACGCAGAATACACGAGTGCACGCCATCCGGCGAGTGCAGCTCCAGGCAACGATTCTCTGCAATTGCCAACAAAAGTTGTTAGATAACAATTGTATTACACTTTTCTCTGATTTCAGAGCAGATCAGAGGGTTAAGGAGGGAGAAGGCAACTTACCCGGATCGATGTACTTGAGATTGCGGGCCAGATGCGTCAGCTGCAATGGAATGTAGCGCGTATCTGCACGCGGCGTTGTTTTGGGCGTCGGTGCTGGCGGAGATGTTGGCACGCCCGGACCCAGCGGGCAAAGGAATGCCCGTTGCAGTTCCCATCCCACCTCCGAAATGATGCTCGCCTTGCGAAAGTAGGGCGTTACTTCGCGCAGGAATTTAACTGCAAATACGAGACATCAAATTCACAGACATCAAATATTGCGGCACATGAATATGCATGCCAATGAGGATGTGGATGTGGTTGAGGTCTGCCCATGGCGTCACCTGTGAAGCAGCACAGGATGTGGTGACATCAACCACTCACACACACATACACTGACACACACCCACACTGAGACATAGGCACACAGAGCATTCAATCAGTTCGTTCTCAACAGCATCAGCGTCAAACACAAACGTTGTGGCATAAATTCATTAGAGTTTCCGCTCCATTTTTATTCGATTTCCACATTCAAACAGCATGAGCCATGCGCACAGTGTAACTCATTACATTTAATAGTTGTCAAATTTATTTCTTTTAAAAAAGAACTGCTAACAGCACTTAAGAAAAAGTTGTAGTGTTGAACTGAATTGTAGATTGGTTAAACTGTTGTTTATTTAGAATTAATTTTATAGATTGATTTATAGATTGCACATTGGGCGATTTGACGATTTTTCTGGCATAAAGTCAAAAAATTGATGGTAGTATTTTCAAAATGTGACTTTATTTATTGAATGTTAACACTTCAGTTAGATTAAAACATATTCTTTTTCGGGCTATGCGCCAACTCTTCTCTTGTGGCAACTCTCTAAAGTCAGCTGTTTTGTAAAAGCACATGCTTTCGAAAATTTGCCAGTTAGTTCATTGTGTTTCAAGCGTAATTTAAAAAGCAAAGCTTTAATAAAGAATACAAGTTGAATATGGAATATGATGCTCACGGTATATAAAATGATTATTTGATGTAATATGTATTAAAATTTGTGTCGAGTTATTCTTGTCGACGGTTTTGTTAAATGTATTTTTAGCAAAAAAATATGAAATGCAGTTATTTTCCGTGGAGTCATACTTATAAAGTGCATGATGGCGCAAGCAACTAAGTATGGCAAGTTATTAATTAAAGCCTCTAGTACATAGTGTTATTAATTTCTTTTGCGCATTTTTGCGCAACATCGGGTAAAAGTATGCTAAAATATGGTAGAAAAATCAGAATTTTCCGGAAGCGGATGGAAATGGAGGTGAACACATGGTCAAACTATGATTCCAAAAAAATTGTTAATTTTATAAAAGTCTAATTAGCAAACATGTGAAGTTTAAAATATCTCACTTAATATTTCAGCGAATAAAAAATGATTGTACTTTTTTGCTGAGTCAGTTAGAAAAAGAGGGCGAAGAAAAGATCCAAATAAAAAACAAAAATTTGCATAAATTCTACTTCTATTCGTGCCAAATTTCAGGTCTTTAGCTTTATATTTGAACTTTACATAAATATTTTACATGTTTTTCTCATAGTCGGGTGAGGAGGGGAAAGCTAAGGCGGGGTCCAAATACAAAAAAAAAATTCAAAATTGTATTTTAGTTCAACTAAGCTTCATGCCAAATTTGAAAGCTTTAGCTTTAAAATTGTAGTTTATGCCAGAATAATCGACTATTCGCACATAGTGGATTGGTTAAACTGTTATTTATTTAGAATTAATTTTATAGATTGAATTATAGATTGGTTTAACTGTTATTTATTTAGAATTATTTTTACAACACACAAACTTAAGCTTTCGAGAACTTTTTATTCTCTGAAGATATAAAGGTAGAATAAAAATCTATCAATCAATTTTAAGTATTACTTTTCTATATGTATGTATATTAGTATTTACAAAAATAAATATAATTAATTTAATGAACTGTTAAAACCATATGCGGTCAAAATTGACTTTTAGTATGTTAAAAATTTAAAAACCATTTAAATAAAATTTTAATTTAACATTAATGTTAAAGACAATTTCAAAAGCCAATTGCAGCTTTAAGTGACAAGACATTTTCAATAAGAAGTGTGCCACTGTGCAGCATCTATGCAAATGCGGATGGCAGGTGGCATGCACCAGATATACGTATCTATACGAGTATGCATATACATATATGTATGAATAGGTTTATGTATAGATGTTCGTCTTTGTGAGGTCCGGATTCCATTCCGTCCACAACATTTGCACATTTGCATTTCCGTTGACGACGTCGTTGTTGTTGTTGTTGTTGTTGTCGTTCGAGTGATTTGAAAATTCAATTTTCACACTTAATGCCAACTGCTGTTGGTCCAGGGTTTGGGCTTGGGTAGTTTTATGCGACTCAATTCGTGTGCTTAGACCAACTAATTAGTGCAGACGGCTCCCAAGCCACCATAACTGTCAGATATAGCACGTCTCCTCCCGCCCCATCCTTGGCCACATTCCCTCACTAATTGCTTGGCATTTACGTGCACCAAAAGGGTTACTAAGTGGACGCTGTTGTTGTCGTTGGCTCAGCTTGGAGCTTGGAGCTCAGTAAACATTTACATACAGAAATATGCAACCGACAACTAACAAACAAACAAGCGAGCGAAAGAGCGAAAAAAATGTTGCATACCGTCAGGCGCTGCTAAAATCTCTGGTCAACTCAGGGGGGGTTGGCAAGGGAATAGCGGGTGGAGATTTGGTAAGCTTCAAGTGCACTAAAACACAAACAAAACCAAAACGCAAAAGTTTAGAAACAACAACAACAATAACAACAGTAATAAGTTGTGCAAATTTTTGCATTTCAGTGTAAATAAAGTTGCAATTCCAGTAAGGAAAGAAAAAAAAACAACTGCAAAATAAACAAGCAACAATAACAAACTGTAAATGCTGTAAGCCAAATGTAAACTGCTATTTATATAACACACATTTGTGCATATATATTACAGTTAATACATGCAATTTATATGTACAGGAATTAAAGCAAGCTCACATGACCTGTAAAATCCTCACAGAAGTCAGACAATTGATTACAGCTCACGTAAAGCTCGCAAGAACAAAGAAAATTAATATTACAATTGACGACATCCTCACGGCTTCAGCCAATTAACAATCGACTAATTACTGGCTATAATTAAGATAAATTATAATTTAATTCAATATTAAATTCAATAAAAGGCATATTTTGCTGGAAGAAATCGAACTAAATTAAAATTGATACTAACTTAACACTTCTTGACTTTTCAGTTATAAGATTGTGGTTAATATAATTTAAATGCACATTTAATAATCATGTTTTATTTTATTTAACATTTTGGGAAGTAGCAAAGTCAAAATTCATATTTTAAATAAATATTTAAAATCGTTTTTAATTAAAATCACAGAAAATATATTAATTAATCATTTGCGTTTTGTTAAATGCCTAATGCAGATTATTTCGGTTGAACATTTAGCAGACAAAGTCTGCCCAAAGATTACAGGTGGGCAAAAGTTTTTTACACCTTTGGCAAACGCAGGCGCCCGCATAAATCACGCCGGAAGCGAGCCAAAGTGTGCTGCCCGGAAGGGGAGCGGGGGGCGTGGCCGTGGGCGCACAAATATGATATCAAGTGCAGGCGGTTCGCTTCTCGCAAATCGTGCGTTAAAACTTTGCACAAAAGTTTTTAGAGTAGAATCTCACGCGCTGCGTTGGCAGGAAGCGGGAAAAGGGAAGCGGGAATGGATCAACGGGGAACAAGAACTGTGTGTGGACTGCCAGCCCACAAAAGTATGCCAAGCTGTAAAAACCATTGCTAATGGACTTTTGGTAGGCAGGACGAAAGATGGCAGGCAGGAAGAAAGAAGGAGAGGAAAGGAAAGGGAGAGGGAAAGGGAAACCAACTGCCAACTGTTGTCGACGCCTTTTGCTTGGGCGATGAAATCTGCCGTTGACATTTGGCAGTTCGCAGAGTTTTGCTGGAATTTGTGCAACTGGACTGGCAAAGTTGTTGGCGCCCCCGAATCCCAGTTAGAGGGATAAATATACAGGCTGGGGAAGCCTATTTAAATTACAATGAGAATGGCTAAAGACGACGCCAAGTCCTGGCGAACAACTTGGTCCAAGTTGTAAATTAAAGTTCGAAGCAATGGATTTGGGTTGGCCAGCTTAAGTTGCAGCCGGAGCAGATGGGAGTCGCTGCTCATTCGCATGGCCGAAAGGTTTTAGCCATTGCAATTCGCATTCGGTTTCGCACTGTCATTGTGTTGGCTAATGCTAATGCCTGCTTGTGCCATTTTACGTGCTTATAGATCTGGGCCAGTTTCATTTAATGTACAGCCTAATTGAAATTATGAAAGCCTCCTAAAATGTATAATCAAATCAGCACAAGAGGCTAGATTTAAATACTCTGTATACTCCGAGGTATTTTGACTGTGAAAGGCAAAATATAACATGGAAATAAAATTAATTGGATTTGAGTTTTTATTTTAGTCTTTTCAATTAATAATTTAGTTATTTATTTTACTTTTGAACTACTGTAAATAATTGTCATCTATAAGATAAAATAATTAAACACAAACTTGGCGTTCGTCCCACATAGACAAATATAAAAAAATTTGTATTTTTAAATATTTATTAAAATCAATAATAAAATAAATAAGCGTAATTTTATATGTTGATTCTAGCTTAATATAATTTATCTTATTCTATGTTAGTTTTTAAATACTCATCAAGTTTATTAAAATTTATTCTCTATAATAAGTTCAACAGGGTATCTTCTAGTTGTGCCTTAAGTACAACTGATGGCTGAAGCTGCGACAACTAATCCCGTATGTTGAGTTTTCACCGATAGAACCAACCAAAATGAGATTTAACTCGACAAAGTTGCGAGAATCCCGCAAGAAATAAATGTTCGAGTTTTCGGATATTTGCACAGTCGTAACTCTTTACCGTTAAGCTGGTCAGGGCATTCAATATGCGTTGAGAGGTGGTTTAGCTAGTTTCTCGCAATTTATGTGCTCTTAATTTTTGGGGCTGACAAAACTTTGGCGAAATGGATCAACGACGACGACGACGTCGACGACATGTCGTGGAGCGGCATCCAAAATGCGAGGCACGTTGACGATGACGCTGACGCTGCGTACGCTGTTTAATCGTAGCCCCGTCATGGGCATGGCAACGGACGTGGACGTATACGTGATTTCAGGGCTGATGCGGGGCGTGGGAGGTTTTTTTCAGTTGAGGTTGTATCGTTATTAAAGCGACGTTAACATTGAGCTTGATGGCTTATTTGATGGGCTTCGATATGTTTTTAAATGCGCAAATATTGCGACTCGTGTCCCATTTGCATTGGGCCGGCCTGAAAAAAGAGTTATCGTTATCATAGCCGAAATAAAAGCGGAGCTGACCTTGCGACCGTTACTGAATTCTGATGTAGAATCCCCTCCGTAAGTGCGAGTACTCGATATAAAAGCGAGTGCACCCACAGCAGCCAGTCACATACCGTTACCAATCGTTCGACGTGCAACATGAAGACATTCACCGGACTGATCCTGATGAGCCTGATGCTCGCTGCATCCATCTCAGCGATGCCCCAGCGTCGTCAGCTGAAGAGTCAACGGCAAGTGGAGCTGGTGGCAAGCACACCATATCCGGCAGCTGGTTTCCGACCCAGAATCCCCTTTGATCTGCCCAGCGAGCGACAGCCCAAGCTGGAGGAGCCACTGGCCACCACGACAGTTACCTCGAGCAGTGATGCGGAGGAGTTTGTCAGCACCACCACCAACGAAGTGGAGGAACAGACGGAAGTTGAGGCAAACGCACGCACTCCAGCTAGCACCTATGGTGCACCCGAGTCCAACCCGGAGGACACTGTCGAGGTGGTAGCCCAGGTGCCCGCTCAGGACTTTCAGCCACCCGTACGCGAGGCTGTGGAGGATTTTGCCGCTGTTGCCATTGATGGCGTTGCTGATGAGCAGCAGCCTGTTGCTGATCTGCCTGCCCTGGACCAATCCGTGACGCCACTGAGCGACAACGACGAGGAGCTGCCTCCAACTGAAGTGGCAGCCAAGGCGGCAACGACACCAGCCAACACCTATGGTGCACCCAACACACCAGCTCGCGAGTATGGAGCACCAGAGCTGGAGGAGACCGACAACGAGCTGGAGGTAGAAGAATCTCAGGTTGAGCTGGTCGAGGATTCGGAGCAAGAACTAAGCGAAGCAGCTGCTCTCGGCTTAGCCAGCGGTCGGCTGATTCTGCTGCCCATCAACGCAGCAGGCGGTCGGTTCGGACGCCTCATCCTGGCTGTGGAGCAGCCCAAACAGCAGCTGGGACGCCAACGTATTCGCAGCGAACGCCTGCGCCGCATCTAAGCCCAATGCCAAGAGTGAATCCTCCGACAATCGACAATTGATAATAAATATTTGCAGATAGCCCTTAAGTCTTTGTTTGTTCTCTGTCTGCGTCTGCGTCTCCATCTCCGTGTTCGTCTTTGCCTGCGTCTCCAGCTGCTTGGTTTGCTCATTGTCCGGCTGATGCTGTTGCTGCACCGGAAATGGAATTGACTTGCTTCAAAGTCAATCTCAAATGCGTGTTTGCACACACAAAAGGATGTTGTTTGAGCAAAATTGTTCTCAATGCTTCATTGCGTATTGTTTGCTTTAAACTTTCGGCCCGATTCCCTTCCTCCCACCTTTCCACTCCAGTTCAATCATTTAATTGGTGCTTATTGCAATTTGTGTTCTCTATTGCCTATTGCCTATTCATTCTGCTCAAAAGGGTCTGTAAAAATAACAGTATAAACATTACTGGATACTCCTTCTGCTGCTACTGTTAACAAATTAACTTAAAATTAGCCGTCCACCGCTTTATAAGACGATCGGCTCTAATCGAATTATCGATCCACATTACATTTCTTTTCGTTTTATGACTCTACAAATTACTTAAAAGCAAGAGAAGGAAAGAGTTAAACCATTTTCAACTCAAAAATAATTTTATTTATAAGTGGATAGAGCATCTCAGTTTCGTTGTTGGCCTGTTATTATTCCGTACATATTTCCATCCAATTCGTAGGCATTCTACTCGAAGCAGATGAAAATGTAGTGCGTAGCATTTATTTCAATTCACACAGAGCAGTGCCAAGTGGCGTGCCACGCCCACTGGCATAGCAACTATGTATTTTGGGGCCATTTGATCAAATGGAAGGAAAACTTTTCTCATTACTCATTGCCAAGCCAAGCCAAGGCAAACAAACAAACCAAGCCAACGAACCAACGAACTGACGAAGCGACCGACCAACAAAACCAACGCAACTAACGGCAGTCAACAGCTAAGAGTCAACAGGCAAAGAGGGATGGCATTGACGGGGGACAGCGGGGCACTGTATGCGGGGGATTTATAACAGTACACAGCTGCAAGTTGCAATAGCAACAATAACAAGAACAACGACAACAACGACTGCGGACAGTAACTCGCATGTCGTGCTGACTAATCCCGTGTATGCAGTGTATCACCTACACTGTCAGAAAGAATGTGATAAGTTAAAAAAATATACAGTCGAACTTCCCTAACTCGAACTTCCCTAACTCGAAGTTTTTCTAACTCGAACAAAATCGAGTGGCAATACTAGGCAAATTTCATACAATTCTACTTCCCTAACTCGAAGTCTCCCTAATTCAAACTTTTTTCTCGGATAATGGTGATTCGAGTTAGGGAAGTTCGACTGTATTTAAAAAAAAAATGACAACGATAATTACCTACGCTTCAAATATCAAAACCAGGGAGCAAAAATAACAGTCATGGAGCCAAAATTTAACTAAAACAAGGATATGTATAAAAATAATGTGAAGAAAATATGCTACAGGAACAGTGAGGTTCAAATTTCTTTGGCCATTATCGAAATTTTATCATTTTATTACAGGGTGACCAGAAAAAACGGAGACAAACATTTTTAACTATAATTTTACTAAGCGAGGGAATTTAAGCAAAGAAATAATTAGTATCGATAAAGTGGATCACTAGTAGTAAGATTCTCAGCCGGTTTCGAAATGGTCTCCTCCAGCTGCGATGCACAGGCCCAAACGTGATTTAAGATTTTTGGCCATGGGCCGCAGGTCCTCGGGAGACAGTCGGTCCCATTCCAAGAGCAGCGATTGCTTCAGCGCCTCCAAACATTTGTGAGGCTTAGCACAGGTCCTGGCCTCCAATATCGACCACACGCTGTAGTCCATCGGGTTGAGATCCGGCGAGTAGGGTGGCCATTGAGCAGACGAGATGAAGTTCGGAAAATGGGTTTTGCACCAGTCTTGCGTCATTTTCGCCATGTGAGCCGCCCGGAGTCCTGTTAAAAAGTCCAGTCCGCATCGCCGAAGTGCAGTTGGGCCCAAGGAATTACCACGGCGTCGAGAATGTCGCGGCGGTACACTTCTTGGTTTCTTTTAACCCCTTGATCCACGAAAACCAGGGGTTTCTTGCCGCTGGCGCAAATGCCGCCCCAGACCATAACGGACTTCGGATTTTGGCGATGTTTGACAATGGCCGACGTTCTTGGAGCCTCTCCGGACCAGATCCTGTCATTTTGATGGTTGTGGGCCTGCTCGACGTTGAACAGCTTCTCATCTGTGAAAAGGATGCGCTCCCATCGCCGACCTGCGGCCCATGGCCAAAAATTTTAAATCACGTTTGGGCCTGTCCATCGCAGCTGGTGGAGGCCATTTCAAAACCGGCTGAGAATCTTACTACTAGTGATCCACTTTATCGATACTAATTATTTCTTTGCTTAAATTCCCTCGCTTAGTAAAATTATAGTTAAAAATGTTTGTCTCCGTTTTTTCTGGTCACCCTGTATAATAAAAATGTATTTAAAGTAAAAGCTACGAAATACAGTCGAAGTTCCCTAACTCGAACTTTCCTATCTCGAATTTTCTCTAGCTGGAACTTCCATAAGTCGAATTTCTCCATAATGCCCAATAAAGTTTAAATTTCGTTTGGATATGTAATATTAATATGTACATTAACATATTGCATAAACATTACTTAAGCTTGTGAAATTGCATTAGGAAAGATGTTCTTAATGTACTTCTTTGTCAGTGCATCAGCTCAAGATTTATTACCATGACACGATCAATTGTATTAAAATGGATATCGCTTAAAGAAATATTCAACTTATAAGTTAAGTTAGTTTAAGTGGCTGAGAAAAATATGGTATCTTAAAGAAAACAGTTTTCATTATTTTAAAAAATAGAAAATTAATTATAATGTCATTTACATCGGGAACTTCTTCTGGTACAGCAAAACAAATTTTAAAAAAATAATTTTCTGAATCGAAGTCTCCCTGAGTCGAACTTTTTCTTTGGATAATGGTGATTCGAATTAGGGAAGTTCGACTGTAAGACTTTTTTAAATTTTTAAGTAAAAGTTAGCTGTTCAAAAACTCGACTCTATTCGCTCTTTGTCCCTCCTTTTACTCTTTGTTGCAATGTATATAAAAATTCAATCAAGTCTTTTTTTTGCAGTGCAACAGCTGAGCCCTCTTCAACCAACTTTGCACATAGTTTACTTGTTAGTTTGACTCTCTCAATGGCACTTTTTAAGCACTTTCTCTCTCTCTTTCTCTCTCTATTCGCTTTATCTAGATTTTTTCTGTGGCTCTGTTTTGGGCAAATAACAATGTCAGCATTTGACATGGCTAAAGATGCGCAAGGGAGAATCGAGAAAGGCAGAGCGATAAAGAAAGAAAGAGGTAGAGGGACTAGAGATGGCACTTACCTTCCAAATCCACAACACGACCTGCACGCTTCAGAGCACGCACTGCCTCATCGTGGGTGGCGTCGCGCAGCTCCTCGCCGTTAACCGTTAGAATGGCGTCTCCCACGTAGAGTCCCTTGGCCTGATCGGCGGCCATGCCCCGAAATATTTTCGAGATGAGTATCGGCATGCGATTCTCGCGTCCTCCCTTTATGGATATGCCCAGGCCGTTGTTGTCCGACTTGATGATGCGCACGTGTCGCTTCTGATTGGCCACATGATCAGGTACATCGCACATGTCCAGTCCAACGCCATCCGCATTGTTATTGTTATTCAGGCAAAGATCCCCATTGTCGTTGTTACCCGTTCCCGTTCCCGCACCCGATCCCGTGCCCCCCGTTCCCGTGCCATCCACCTCCGTGTCCTGAACGGCCATGCCTTGCAGCGAGGCTGAGCTGGGCAGCGTTCCATTCTGACCAGCGCCACCTCCGCCACTGTGATTGCTTCTGCAAGATCCAGTCATGATTTTATAACTTCCCTTTTATCGCACCTGCCCATGTTACTTACCCCAGGGTGCCATTGAGGGTTGTGGATTGCCCATCGCTGGAGTGCTGTGATGACTCACAGGACTCGTCCAGGCTGATCGCCAGAAAGTCCGTTTCGAGCGTCACCATTACTCGATACCAGGAGCCGCGCACCCGCGTCTCCAAGTTGCCACAACGCATTCCCGACGGCGACGGCGAATGCTGCTGCGGAATGGGCTGCTGTGCCGCTGGCGGGGCACGCCCCAGACTCGACGATTCCACCATGTCGCTAGCTTACAGTGGTTGCCCCTCGGAACGATCTACATTGCAACTTCAGCGCCAGCTAAAAGAGAAGAAAGAAAATCTTAAGTTTTTGAATTTGAATCACTTGCGATTTTCATAATATAAAACAGGTACCACTGTTAAGCAGCTTATGTCCACTATAACCAGTGCTGCCGACTTCGACCGTCAACAAATGGACAGATTTAAAAAATAAATAAATCCAAGCTTAAGTGCACCCAAAAACAAAATACTATTTCAGTTTGAGCGCTTTTGTTTTATTAAAAAAAACTTAATCCTTTTAAGACCGGACATATTTGTCCGGATCCTCTGTACAACCAATTATAAATAATGTTATGGGAATGTTAATGTTATAACGAGCTATTGCAACAGGAACTACTGTTAATCCGCCATTGTTATAGGAAAGCGTTAAAAGTGAAGAGAAATTATTTTTGGGTGATTTTCTAATTTGTTTGGGGAACGATCGACTTGTGCACAGTTTCCTATCTTTTCCTATCCTATCCTACTGTAAGCCTCAAGTTGTCCTTTGGTCTCTAGAGTTCACCTGGCTGTGGCTTCTGTTGGCCATAAACACCTCAATTTCCGGTGTTGGCTCTCGAGTCGTCAGCACAATATTCATTTGGACAGGCGCTTGTCCGAGGTGGAAACATTTTGGGGTTAGCAGCGGATATCAAATGAAGTGTCCGCAGGGGCAACCACAAATTTGGACAGGATAGAAACAGAACAAAACAGAACAGTCACAACATTTGTCATTGTTTTGCTGGCCAAGATTTATTGCATTCCGCACGACGCACACTCGCAATATGATGCGAGATGCGGGATGCGAGAAGAAGAGCAAGAGCAAGATGATAACAGCAACGACAACAACAAGAACAGTAACAATTGAAACAACAACTACAAGAAGATGAAGGAATGCAAATGCTGCGAATTGTGCGCATCCTGTGCATCCATCGGATTCACATTCAGAGTCAGCGTCAGCACAAGGAGCAACAGTCGTCAGGAGCAGGAGCTGCAATTACGCATCATGTCGGCGCCGCGAGGGGAGTTTTTGTCTGATTTTGTTTTTGACAAGTGACTGTTCCCCCCCCCCCCCCTTGTCCAACTTCTCCTACTTCCCCACTGTGTATGTGTGTGTGAGTGTGTGTGTGTGTCTGGCATTTGTATGTACATTTCCGCTGACGCTTGAGCAGGAAGTAATTTTGCCACTGCAGTCGGTCTTCGTTCCAGGCTCTGCCACAGTCAGCGTCGAGTCTGTTTACTTTGCAATTTATTGTGCAACATTTGTAATTATTATTGCAATGCTGCATACTTCTCGGCGTTGCCTCTGTCGCTGCCTCTGCCGCTGCCTCAGTCGCTGCCACTGCCCCAAGCCATCAAGCAAGACTAGCAGAAAGTTTTTGAAAAGCGCCAAGTGTGCGAATGCTTGAGACGACGACGACGTAGATGGGTATGAGGTGGAGAATGAGGGGCAAGGAGCTGAAGACGTCGACGAAGATGACAACACACTCATAATTGTAAGTAAACACAAACAAATAGCAGCAGCAACATTCACACAGATACATATACATTTGAACATGTGTAGACTTCTCAAGGGACATATTCATGTGGTCCACGAGGGCAGTTTAATTAATTGGCAAAATCAACGTCTTGAGATTTAATAAAATAAATATAAAATTGATTCTGAACTTACTAAAGTTTTTAACTATAGTTACTCAAATTAACTAATTTTCAAGCTCATTATGATTGTAACCAATTGGTCCTTTTCTGAATTCCACTTATAATTAAGTTTAATAACAATATTAAAAACCTACTTTTCGAAGTTTTACAAAGCGAAGCTTAATTATATTTTACTCATGTATTTTTTTTTTTGACTTGTTAATAAAGATTTGATTTTTTAAAATGAGTTCTATGCTGAATATTTAAAAAAAAAAATTTTCAGTATCATAATGATTAGATTTAAATAAGAAAAATATTTTTCTGCATTCCATAAAATAAATCTGCATTATGTGAGGGTTATGAGTATTAATTGGAAGATGTTCGTTTATTATATTCTCTCAACTTTTATGGCTGCCCTCGCTGGCTAGCACTGTTGCCTCTTTATGCCTGGCAGCTAGCCAGTTATCCATCCATCCAAGCTGCCAGCGCGCTGTGACTAATTAGACGAAGTTCGTGCAACAATTCAAAATCAAACCGAAATATTAATAGCTCAGAGGGAATACTATACCATGAGTTCTATGTATGTTTCCCACGCTCTTCATCCCACTCTTTCTCCCTCTCTCTCTCTCTGGGGGTGATTTCCTGGCCATTGTGGTGGAGTCCCCATCTTTCTACTTATTTTTTTTTTTCGGTTATTTTTTAGGTGCCTAATAAGCACCGGACGCCGGACGTCGTCTGCCGTCTGCGGGGCCATTTTTCATGCTGCGCTTTGGCTAATTTAATGCTAGGCGGTCATAAATTATCCAGCCCACCGAAAAGTAGGCAACCAAAAAGTGAGGATAAAAAAATCAGAAAAATTGGGGAAATGCCTGGGAAATGGCAGCAGCTGCTGCAGTGGCAAACTCACACACATTTACACATACGCACATATACATACATATACAATATGCAAGTTGCATTCAACTCGAAATTTTTATGCGCGCTTTTCAGTAATAACTTTTTTGTTTTTGTGCTTTTTTGCTTTAAAGTTTTTCTTTGCAGTGCTTTGTGTTTGTTTCTGTGCCAATTTTACACTTTTTATTTTTATTAAAAATGTGTAAATGTCTGGGTGAGAGTTTTTGTATTGATATAACGCAGAGGGTGTGAGGTGGCAATAAATAAATACGCAAGCGATTGCCTTGCAGCATTTGCCTCGACACTTTGCACCCAAAAAACTCTCTACATATCTGCAGAGCATACACACATTTGAACATGTTTTTTTTTTTTTTTTTTTAATTCATATATTTAAATGTACAAGTCAGCTTACAGACTAACAGAGTGATAGTGAGTGTAAGCTGCAACTACTGGCCTTTCCTGCGGGACCACCGGGGAGTACTGCTTCACAGGATCGGCATGGCTTATCTCGCCGCTTCGACTTGGAGACTGTTTCGCTCCCGCTCCATCCTACGAAGCCTCGTTCCAACGTTCTCGGCGAAACTGCATACTGCGCTCCACTTTGTGTTGCCCTCTAGCATTTTGGCTGTTAGAGTAGACACCTCGATTGGTCCACCGATTATATTCTCCATCTGGCTTCTCTCTGTGTCGAACTGTGGGCATGTTACAAGAACATGCTCGGCAGTTTCGTCGGTGCCGCACATATCGCATAGGGGGGATTGGTCGTGTCCGAATTTGTGCAAGTATGAGCGGAAGCAACCGTGCCCGCTGAGGAATTGCGTCAGGTAAAAGGTCAGCTCTCCATGTCTTCTACTAAACCAGGGCTCGATCCGTCGTATAAGCTGACTCGTCCAGCGTCCCTTTTCGGAGGTTTCCCATCTCTGCTGCCACTTAGAGAGGCTACGCTCGCGCTCTACAGCTTTTATTCGCACCATGTCGACTGGAAGCTGGGCTGCACCTTTGGCTTTGTGGATCTCGCTCCGCTCCTGCGCCAGGATGTCTATGGGGATGACTCCTGCTATAACCAACACCGCCTCTCCCGAGGTAGTGCGAAACGCCCTGCTGATTCTGAGCGCTCCCATACGATGAGTTGCCTCGATGCCTTTTAGGTAGCTTCTTGTGGTAGTAGCGCTGGCCCAGATCGGAGCACCGTACAGAATTGTGCTAGTGACCACGCTCTGTAGCAGTTGTCTTCGGCATGTTTGTGGACCACCATGGTTCAGCATTATGCGGCTAATGGATCTGCCGACTTCCGCAGCTTTGACGTTTGTCTTCTGTAGGTGCTCCCGGTAGCACAAGCGGGTATCTAGCATAACGCCCAGATATCGTATGGCCCTTCTTGACGTGATGGACGCGTTTCCCAGTCTTAGTGTTGCAGTTTCAACTGCTTTACGGCTACTTATTAGCACCGCTTCTGTTTTCTCCTCCGCCAGTTGCAGTCCAACCGTTGACAGCCAGCGATGGATTTGGTTGATTGCCGATGTGGCCATTTGTTCAGCCGCAGCTATCTCCTTGGCGACCACGGTGAGAGCCACGTCATCGGCAAACCCTGTGATCTCCACTCCATGTGGCAAGATTAGCCGCAGGACTCCGTCGTATACCGCGTTCCACAGAATCGGGCCTATGACTGATCCTTGTGGGACCCCACCAGTGACTTTATAACGTTCTGTGCCGTCCTCTGTGTCATACGACAGCCACCTGTTGTTCAGATAGCTGCTAATGACTTTTAGCAGCTTTCGTGGCGTACCAAAGCTTTGCAGCGCCTCTAGTATGCGATTCCACGAGGCCGAGTTAAAGGCATTCTTTACGTCTAGAGTGACTACAAGGCAATATTGCTTTGAGCCTCCCTTCCAGCGCTTTCCTTCGATGGCATCTCCAGCGATGCGTGTTACTCTTGAAATGGCATCAATTGTGGAGCGAGCTTTCCTAAAGCCGTACTGGTGATCGGAGAGGCCTCCAGACAGAGTGATGGCATCGTTTAGGCGGGAGCAAATCAGCCTCTCGAAGACTTTTCCGACGGAATCCAGAAGACAAATGGGTCTGTATGCTGACGGGTCATCTGGTGGTTTTCCGGGCTTTGGAATCAGCACCAGGCGTTGCTCCTTCCATGGCGTCGGGAACACTCCCTCGTCAAGGCATTGGTTAAATAGCTTAACAAACACGTTGGTCCTGCAACTGATTGCCAATTTGAGCGCCCTGTTTGGGATGCCGTCAGGTCCCGGTGTTGTGTCGTTCTTAATGTTGCGTGCTGCTTGTTTGACTTCTTCGGCTGTGATGGTTGCCACGAGGTGGTTATTATGTTCGTCATTTGTGTATTCCGGATCCCACTCTTGCTGGTACGGAAAAAGTGTGCTCACAATGGCCGTCAATTGCATTTTCTCCGTTGGCACTGAATTCTTGAAGGATCTCGTTCTCTTCATTACCACTTTATAGGCCTGGCCCCAAGGGTCGTGGTCTGCTTCCTCACACATCCTGAGAAAACAAAGCCTTTTTTGGTCCTTTATGGCTCTCTTCAACAGTCTTCGCTTATCGCAGTACCGTAATCTAAGGCTCGCATGTGCTTCGGTGCCCCTGGCTCTGCAGTATGCCCTACGTGCTTTTAAGCATTCTGCGCGTGCTTTGGCTATGTGGTCCGTCCACCAATAGACAGCATTGTGTCGTCTGTAGCTTCCGGAACGCTGCATGCTTACCTCACAGGCATGTTGTAGGGCCTGGGCAGCTTGCTGACCCATGGCTTCAGCATTTCCACTGACGGACATACTGCCAATGGCGAGCTGGAAAGCGTCAACTTCAAGCGTAGCAGTCTTGTAGTGCGTCCTGGTTGGCATATTGGAATGTGCCGAACTGCTGCCTCCGAAATTGAAAATGATAGCCCTGTGATCGCTGGCTGTATAGGTTTCGCTGACGCTCCATGTTGCAGATCTGGCTAAGCAGCTTGTGGCAAACGTTAGGTCTATTATAGAGCCCATTCCGCCTCGACTGAAAGTATGTGTTGAGCCTCGATTTAACAGTTCGACATCCAGTGCTGCGAAGGCATCAAGGAGCACACGCCCCCTAGCATTTGTAATGGGTGACTGCCACTCCAGTGCCCAAGAATTAAAATCTCCTGCGATAACTGCCGGCGAGTGATCGCGGACGTCTTCGACGAGGTCATTCAGTAGACTACTGAATTCCTCGAGTGTCCAGCTTGGCGCCAAGTAGCAGCTGAAGATCCATGATCCTTTGACCTGCGCTCTGACGTAGCCGGTTCCAGCGTGCAGCGATTTCATATGAATCGGGTTTTTGCTGCAGACCCACAACGCTGCTTTCCTCGTGACATCCGCAGCCCAGTCGTTCGTCGATCCAACGTTGTACGGTTCACACAAAAATACAATATCAATGTCCAGTTCTTTAACAGTTTGCTTCAGTAGGTCCTGTGCGGCGATGCAGTGGTTTAAATTGATTTGGAGTGCTCTTACCATTTTGCTTTTTGTGTGGCCTCGCGATAAGATGGGCATTTGGAGCTGCCCACAGAATGGTCCACTTTAGGTGCTCCCTTTCGAACACACAGAACGCACTTCGCAATATTCGGGCAATCCTTTGCAACATGGCCTTTTTCCCCACATTTGAAGCATGCGCCTTTGAGGTCTTCGGAGCATTTGCAGTGAGCCGCAATGTGTCCATAATCAAGGCACTTGAAGCATCGTCTTGGTTGAATAATGTTGCGGATGCGGCAGACGACCCAGCCAATTCGCACTCTCTCAAGCTCTAGGATTGAGCTTGCTTTGCTAGCCGCGACACAGAGTGTAGCAATTTGCGTTCCGCCAAACGATTTCCTGATCGATTTTACATCATCTGGTGCCAGCATAATGCTCGTATTTTTCGAGTTTAAAGCCTCGCATATTTCCTCCTTTGTTGTCAAATCATCCAGATCACGGATCTCCAACTGTGCAAGCTCTGTGAGTCTTTTGACCGCTGCTCTATCCCCTAGGGCATTTTTTACCGCTAGCTGCAACTCCTGGGCTCCATGTGCGGGTGCATTGCTCATACGCAGCAGTAGGCTGCCATTCTCTGTTTTGCGAATGCCCTGAACGTCATTACTCATCTCCTTTAAGGACGGGTGAGTCTTGACAACCTTAAGCAAATCTGCATATGTGCATTCTCCTACTCCTTGCACCAGAATTGCGTCTGGTTTTGCTTTGCGCACTCTATTGTGGCGGCTCACTACTTTATTCCAAGCTTCCTTGGTTTGTGGAGCCACATTCTGCCTTGATTTTTCGCCTGCCATCTTTGATTGCAGCATAGCGTTTGCTGGTTGCTCTCTCATCGTTTTTTTGGGTGGTGTGTTTCGCTGAGCCAACGTCTGATCTCTCGGACGTTTTGGAGTGGCTTTCTGACCGCCCAAATTGCTGCCTGCATTAAGTGCGATTTTATCTGCAATTGAACCGCCTTGTCCCATTGCAATTGACGGCGTGGTTTGCGCTTCACCATTAGATTTTTCTAAGTTGCAGAAACTTAGAGCCGCCTTGTGTAACTCCATGAGTTTTGCGAACTCGTCGCGCAACGCTGAGTTGATATGTCGTTGTCCTCCCATGATGGTTGATACGACATTTAGGGCCTCTGCCACTTGCTGCATTGCATCTACTAACGTGGTTGGCCACTCCTTTTCCGACTCATTGAGTGAATCCTCCTCCAGTGGCTGCTGTGGTGGCGTTCGCTGCATCACAGAGCTTTTAGCGAACGGCAATGGCTCGTCCGCCATTTCGACGCTTTCCGAGGAAGCGACGGGGGCTTCTTGGCTCTCTCGGACCGTCCCTCGGTGGCCAATGGTTTTCGTGTCTGTTCTACAGATTTATGCAGAATTATTCGAAGCACTGGCTGCTGGTGGAAAAATTCGACCTGAACTTAGGCACCAGTTTTCGGGACTCCCCAAAGTATGCTACACCGTTGAACTTTTGAAGTACCAGGGCTGACAGCTACCAGATTGTTGGCGTTTGAAGTTGCCGCCAAGAGTTGGAGCAGATCAGCTGTTTGCTCGCGACGTTCCTCAGCACTGCAGACCAGCTGATTTTTATTACTTGCAAATTGCAGTATGCAAGTTGCAAAATCGGCGGGAATTTATTTTTGTTTTGTGTGCTAAACAAAACAAAAACAAATTTGTAGCAAAAAGCCTGAAGTGGCCCCTCACCCTTCCCTCGCCTGCTTGTGGATCTCGGAGAAAGTCGCCTGGAATCGCTGCTGGCGGAGATCCCGTCCTCAGCACGCTGCCTCTTGGTATGTGGACTTCCTTCGCAATGGCCTTGTAGTAATTTGTTTAATTTTTTCAGGTCTAAAACTGACAAAATTACACAAAATCACCGGATCGACTTTAAACACAACCGCGCACCTTTAAATTCGCAACTGTGAACATGTGTGTTTGTGTATTTGTGTGTGGGGAAAAGTGTATGGGGCGTTTTGTGGCTGCGCCATCAAAAAGTCATAAAATCATAATTTGTAAACGAGAATTTATTTCGAATTATATTTATGGGTTGCTCCTTTGCCGCTTCAGCCGCGAGCATTCGCGGAATTTTTCCCCAGCACCATCTTTCTATACGTATGTGTGTGTGTGTGTGTGTGTGTGTGGGCGTCGCTTCATTACAGTCATGTCTGCATGTGGCAAGCAACATCATGTACTCTTACCTACCGCCCCGTTTTGCTACCATTAATTTGTTGCCAACCTTGGCAAATGTTTTACTTCCCTCTGAGTTTTGTTCGTAATCTTTTCCCTTGACAAAACGGTTCAATTGACTTTGTGCACTCGCTTGTAACACACACTCACTCACAGACGCACACACACAGAAACTAAACACACACTCACTAAAAAAAACAGAAATTTTCAAATGTATTTAGATAGTATCAAACTAAGAGTTTATACACGTGGAAAATCAAGCGACTGAATGATATTTTCTTCAACAATTGAAATATGACTAGGACAAGGCATTGGCCAACGATTACTGTCTTTTTGGTTGGACTCTGTATAGGTCAGGTTAAAGTAGTGAAAGATTCAATTTAACTGAAACTAACTTTAAAGGCTTAAGCTCCCTTTGATAGTAATAAATCTTAAATTGTGAATAAAAGTTTAATAATCTTATAAAAAAATGATTACATTATGTATTTTCTTATAACTAAAATTGTTTCTTATCTCAAAATATTATTAATCACTGCGGACGGCAGTCCGCGCTAGTGACGAAAGCAGCACGAAGGGTGCGAAGGCGACTAGC